>JARHVA010008731.1:0-170000 GCA_037957365.1 Torreya grandis
ACTAACCTTATCAAGACACCTTTTACTCAAAGACTATTAATCAAAACATGCTTTACTTTGACCTAAACCTTATCATCATCCTCAAAAGAATCATTAGGTTTACTTTAAATTCTCTCTCAATAGAGATAAATTAGGTTGACTTCAAATTATATCTTATCACATATGATCAAATTCAAATTAGGAACACAAGGTCATACCTCACAAACCACTCACAATGCATCTTCAAAAGATGCACCTTGACATCAATGACATCAACCTTAACGTCAAATGACATCAACATTCACATCAATAATAACACTTCTCAAAAATTCCACTATTATCTTCATTTTTTCTCTTTCTGACCATTTACACTAAGGTTATGGCTTTATCAAAGAGTGAACTCATTGTGGGCATCTTGATGATCTTTATATTGGGCCTTTTGGAAGCTAACACTCCTAAAGTCCTTGGCCCAATATGGAAGAGTTAGCCTTGATATATCCAATTATTGGGATTATATTTGTCCATCGTTGTTAAGGTTAGGTTCAGGTTTAGTTTATGGCATGGACATTAAGGGCCTAATTATCTTGGACCAGTATATGTTCCCAAAATGTGGCATAGGATGCAGATGTAGATAGGTTTCGTCTTAGGTGTCATTATTTACACTACTACTATTGTTTGAACTAGTCCTAAAGAAGGTAGTAGTGAACCCCATTAGGTAGAGGAGGTAGCCACTTGGGTGATGGGTTGTTTGGTGGATATAGAAATAAAGGTGGAGACTAAAAGAGTGGGAGTAGAGGTGTATATGATTGAAGGAACAATGGTTAAAGTGATGAAAAATAAAGGAGTAATGGTTGGAGAAGAATAAGTGGAAATTAGAGTAATAGTGGTTGGAGAAATGAAAACAAGCCTAGTAGAGAGTGATTACATTATAATGAAAGTGGAAACAACTAGGGAAGGCCATAGTAGAATCAAGCATCAATGACAAGAAAGGAGAAAGGCCTAGGGGATAAGTGAAGAGAGCATCCTTAAAAAATTGATCATCATTGAGGGGTATATTTTATTTTAATCCTTACAAGATCAAAACCTTGGTTTAATACATATCTTATTCATCTACCTCATGACTTGGCTTACCTTCCACTAAAGGTTGTGCCCATCCACTAGTTATCTCTTTGGATGGATTCTATGATCTATCTTCCTTAAGATTTATTTAATAAAGATTGTAATCCTTTTAACCTATGGAGTAGTCATTGTTTAGGGAAGAGGGGGAAGATTCATACTATATGTTATGTCTATTTAATCAACCATAGTAGGTACCATTTCTTCCTCATGAAAGGAGTCTAAGAAAATTGTCTACACCTCTTACCTAATTATTTTGTCCTTCTACTACATTATCTCTTTTGATAGTTCATATTTGACTCTCCTTAGTTCAATAGTAGATGATTGAACTGGAGGAGTCTATTTTTATTATTCTTATGTATAAGTTGGGGTCACTTATATCTCTTTTTATTCTTCATGTTCTCAAATAGCCAAAGTTTCCCCTACCACTTGATTTTGCTCTTGTTAAACTGTCATTAAAACATGTGGTTGTTAGGGGTCTTGACCTTTGTATGTTGGATGTTTTTAAGGTTTATCACTTTATAAGTCATAGGATCTATATCCCCCTGGTGGTGGGATATTGAATTTTGCTTGACTGACTATAAGGGAGGGGTCTACTTGTATCACCCTCAACAAGTATTCACTTAAGCCCATAGTCTCATACCTTTTCTATACTTTCTCATCATCTTTGGAATTAAGGTATTAAGAAGTCATGGTTGAAGGACTCATATTTTTATGGGATGTCAAGGTTATGAATCTTTTATTATACTCTCCTATGGGGGTCTTAATTCCTATGGGGTAGAGTAGCCAATGCATAAGCCCTCCTTACATTCCTAGCTTCTTTGAAATGTCTCTTGAATGTATACTACATCCTCCCAATAGTGATATGGGATATGTGGAAAGTACCTTTCTTACTCCTTGTCAAATATTCATCTATACCATTCCATATTTGGAATGCAGTCTCTTGCTTAGAAACTTTGTCAAGGATAAAATTGGGGAGCTAAAGAGGGTCTACCCTATGTCCAACAACCATGATAACTGTATAATATGGGTAGAGATAATAATCACCTAAGTTCATGAGTATATTGGCAATGCTCTTTTAATCCTAGCCTGAGGTTGGACATGAATGGCCATTCAAACCTGAATATAGATGTCCTCTATTATTATAACAATATTATTTACATATGCATATATGTGAATGAAAAAAATATAAGTTACATATTTTATTCTTGATATAATCAGAGTTAGGATTCTAAAAAATCACATTATGTTGGTAAATAGTCCTAATGACTACATCCAAGAGGTATGACATCAGATATAAATTTCCCCCTTGAGGTCTCTTTTCCTTATGTATAATTTGTTCATGTAGGTGGGTACCAATGACCTCCTCTAATTCATAGGTATTCTCTAAATTAATGAGTAGGTCCAGTAGGTGTGCCCATTATAGATGTAAAAAATGAATACTGGGGTGGATAAAGAGTCGATTCAATAATGACATACCAATACAAATTCCCATCCTAAAGTGGTTATAAGGATGGGATTCTTGGTATGTTATTTTATAGTGAAAGTCTTACCTTGGAGAAGCCACTTCCCTACTACTTGCTCTACACTATTTTTTATTCCAAGTGACTACACTATGTAACTTGAAGGTAGCATATAGAATGTGTAGATTTAAATTTCTCAATAATGCATCTATAGATATGTATAAAATGATTGTGTTATTTTTTTACCTAGTGTAGATAACCACCATATACAATTTTGCCTTCAAAAAATAAGTATTTCTGCAAGTTGATACATGGCATGACTTTTGGCTTGGTAGCTACATAGTGGAGTGCTTGGAATTTAAATAGCATTAAGTTAGCTACAAGTTAGTTATCCTCTACTAATATGTCCTATAATGTGAATGGATCAACATTCTCTATGATCTCCCATAGACTTGAGTAATAGGCTTGAAAAATTGCAAACATAGTTGTGTCAAAGACCATATCTAGGTATTATGTGGAGTCTTTAATTGAGAACCTAGATTGTGGTGGAGCTCCATTGTATACCCTATATAAATATTCCATTATTGTTGGTTAATTATAGTATGATGCAATATTTTGAAAATGGTGGTCAACAAATTGAAAGCCATTTTAAATACAACTAGGGATTTTGAAAGTATAATTGGCTATGTGCACTTGAGATCTTGAAAATAGAATGATCTAAACTCAATTAGGGGCTTGATGTTATAGATTTTTTCATTCATTCTAATTCATGTGCCATTAATCACCAATGTCTATAAGCTCATCACCTTAATTTAATTTGAGATTGACCACCTAGGCCTAGTGAGCATGCTATGTAGGATGCTTACTCATTTGGGGTGTCATTTTTCCACTTTTCATTTTTATAGTTATCACTATATGGTTTAGTCTGGGCCAACCTTTTCCTTCAAACCTAATTATATGATATGGTGGGCCCAATATTTTTAGAGAAAGACCTTGAAATCAAAATTCTCTTCATAGGTAATCATTCAAGAAGATTTTTTTGAAATTCTCTGAAGGGAAAGTTCCCAAACTAAATAATTAACATAAAATTCATTGAAGTAATAGTTTTCAAAGACTAAGTGTTCTTCATAGAGATTGTCATTTGGGAGAAAGTTTCCATAGAGAAAGTTCTCAACCAAAACCTTCCAAATGAAAGTTACCAAAGAGAAATTTATAAAATACCAATACCTTCCAAATAACAAAGTTTCCTAAGTATAAAGTTTCCACATAAGAAGTGTCGAAAAAAATGATCCAAAGAAAAGTTGTTGATCAGAAAGTTGCTGACCAAAACAAAATTTGAAATAACCTGACTAAAAATTTTTTGACTAAGAAGTTCAAAAGACCAAAATACTGAAGACCTAGAGTATCCAAATGCCTAATAAAAAGTTCTTAAATAAAAAGCTCTGAATAAACAAACCTGAATACCTTTCATACATAGAAATTCTTTTTAAAATTACATTAATAGATTAGTTTCAATAAATCCTTTGAAATAAAATATAGGTGCACCAAACATGGTTCAATATCCAAAACATCAAGTTTATACAAATAATAATAACCATCCTAAACACACACATACCCAAATAATAAATAAGTCCTCTAAAAACTAATGGGGTCCCCAAATTTTAGGGAAAAATCCAAGGTGGGGTGTGTTGAATATAAAAAATAAAAAACTCATAAGGGTGAATCCTCTTAAATTTTAAAGAACCCAATATCTATGGTTTTTCAATTCTAATATCAACCATGAACCATACTAAAAGAAATGACTAAATTAGAAATGAAAAAGAAAATCTTAATAATTCCATGCAACATACTAACTTCACTTATACCTTGGACCTGCATGTGGGAAAGTTATATTCTTTATTAATTATAAAAGGGTTTTAGTCAAAGACATGGGTTAAAATATATGTTTAATTCTCATGGGTGTTAGGTGCATATACATTGGGGAGCTCAAGCATTGCTTTGAAACCAACTAGGTGTCCATAGACCTAACAAAGATACATTTGATCACTTTTATCTCTTTCTTCATATTTTCCATGATGCATGATACATCAATCTGTATTTCATCATGTAGGCTTCTAATCCTCTTTGATTTTATTTTGGACCTTTTGGATTATGCCATTTATTTTTATTTTACCTACTCCCCCCGCTCTCTCTCTCGCTCTCTCTCTCTCTCTCTCTCATCTCTCTCTCCTCTCTCTCCCTCCCTCCTCCTCTCCCCTCCTCTCTCTCTCTCTCTCTCTCTCTCCTCTCTCTCCTCTCTCTCTCTCTTCTCTCTCTCTCTCTCTCTCTCTCTCTCTCTCTCTCTCTCTCTCTCCCTCTCTCTCTCTCTCTCTCTCTCTCTCTCTCTCTCTCTCTCTCTCTCTCTCTTTAAATGAAAAAGGGAAGAAGGCGATCACCACAATTGGTCTTAGTATATTTTGGTTAATCAAAATGCCCCTATCAACTTTTACCCATGTCAATGGTTATTACTTGAAATAAATATTAAAAATTATGTGAATTTGATCCAAGAAATAAGGAGACATTTTTAAATTTGTAGATAACTATGGGAATAGATTTAACATACCTGATGGAATCATTAGCTTTGTGACATAGTCATGGCTAACTCTCTCATTGCTTATCTAGATTAAGAATTCTGAGCTATAAGATGTAACACCCATAAATATGAGTTGGATTCAAAACACAAAAACTTTTATTTAATTATACCTGGATTGATCAACTAGATTTACATGAGAAATACAATAAATCTATCCTATAAATAAATTAAAAAACTACCTAAATAAACACACTAGACTAAGTAAAGCAAACTATTGAAACAAAAGTGGATAATCTAAAAAATAACAACTAATATAATGGAAGAAAATGAATTAAGTCAAAAATTAACTAAAAAATTAAATATAACATACTCCTAAATCTTCCAAAACATTCATTATTACTTAGATACCTCTCTAGATGGAGCATTCCATGAAGTAATGTTTCAAAAAAATTCCTTTGATTAGATATGTCAAATTGTTACCTTGAATGTCTTTCAAATGGAGTAAATTATTACCCAAGATTTTAGAGATATGATAAGGTCCTATCCATATTGGGGTAAAATTTTCATTAATTAATTTATTCCCATGGTCTTTATCCCATAGTATCACCAAGTCAAAAATCTTGAATGCTTTAGATTTTGCTCTCTTATCAAACCATATTTTGCATATGTCTTGATGTTTTCTAAAGTTTTGAAATGATTCATTATTAAAATCTTCCATTTTAATAATATATAATAATATGGACTTTATCTTCTCATTGGGATCCATGTATTCTTGTATAAATTGATATGTTAATAGCTTCAGCATGATTAGGAACATTAGTTATTTCCCATAAATAATAGGTATGGGAAGGCTTTAAGGGCTTGATTATACTAAGTATAATTTACCTAGAGTGCATATTTTATTAATATATGTCACTCCCTATGCTATCTATTTGGCTAAATTATTGATATCATCTATGAGTTTCTTGTTGGCTAACTTAGCTAATCTATTCCCTTATGGGTAGTGATTGGTTTGACCATGTTCTTATGGTCAACACCCTATATTCAATACTTGATATGGGGGGTTGAAAATATTTTCATAGGGTTTTTTTTGGATCTATTTAATGTCATTTAATTCCATTCTAACCTTAGTCATTATCTATTTTAGTCATATGTCATTTGAGAGTCATCTAGAGGGTCAGACCATCATGACATGTCACATAAGAATGAATAGGGGCAATCTAGTTGTACATTTTAAAAGTGTGATTATAAAAAAAATTTAGACAAAAAATAATACATAAACATGGTTTTATTGGTTCCAAGATCATCCTCTATAAATTTTATGTCTTGATGAGATTGTTATCTCAAAATATAAACATTTAAGGTTGAACTAATAGAGATAAACATGTATAGGGATGCCAAGTTTAGGCTTCAAGAACTAATCATTTAAGTTAAAAATATTTATAGTATCATGATCTCAAATTAAAATCTACCAAGTGGAAAAATTATATTCAATCAATCTAAGATTAATGGCACATAGGTGCTTAATAGGGTCAAAAATTTAAAAAGTGACTAGATCAAGGATTAACAATACTCATTGAGTTATGTAGATAAGATCAATGATCCATATTTAAATAATAGGACCCAGATCTAATATATAATGCCAAATAATTTAGATAGGATATAATGGTGCATGTTGAGTCAAATGTCAAGGAGCCTAGATTTGATGTGAGACTACCAAGTGGCATAAGAGCATTAACTAGATGGGTTGACAACACAATCCACATAAAGAATGTAATGCTACTAAATGTAATAATATTGGATGCTTGGGTAATAAGTAAATATACAACATTGACATTAAATTAAAAGAGACTCCAAATGAGATTGATGGAGCAAATTTGACTAGATTCTAGATGGACAAGATAAGGCTACGTGTCTAAATGATGGCATATATATTTTAAAATGGAATGAGCAATATGGAAATAGAATTCCACATCAGTATCCATGTAGGATAAAATTATTATATATTAAATTAATAACATTAGACTCATATGCCTCCATTAAATCTCAGTCAAAATCTAAGATGAACAGTGATTGCCAAATATGAAGAATGAAGTTCAAGAAATAAATGAATGACTACAGATGGTAAAGATAGGTATCTAGAGGATATCTAGAGTTATGAGATCATATTATAATTTTCATATCATGTTTCAACCTCCCTCTAATATTACATATTTATTACATCTCTTAATTTAGTTTCAAACACTATGACCCATGATGAAAACAATTTCCTAAACAAGCAAGGAGAGACCTATGTCACATTTTATGAAGTTTCATGATTTGGAGTACCATTTTTCCTATTAGATCATAATTTTTGAGAAATATATCATCCTCTATAAATTTAACTAGTTTTCATGCCTTGACATGTGTCACAGTGACCTTTGGACTTCTTTCTTCTCCTCCTCCAGTTCTTTCTTTTCCATCTCTAGTTCTATAAGTAGCTACCATTTCAGACTTTATATTCTAATACCACACCATGTATGGTGAATACCTAATGGAATAACATTTTATTTTGACTTTTATTATTAATTTAAGTCTATTTTTAAGTTTTTAAATTATTTTATAAGTGTGCAAGTGATGTATGGTGATGCAAAGTGATAATTCTCTATCCTTTCCTCCCTTATCCTTTCATGTTTGTGTAAGAATTCCTATTCTATCAGGTCATATAGAGTGTATTAAAGTATTTTAGGATATTTTAAAGTCTATGGTTATCCTTAGAGTGTGTAATTTTCCCTCTGGTTCATTACCTTGAGTTACTTCATAAATCTCACCTCTATATTGAAACACTCATGTTAGAATCATTTAAGACCTTGAAACTAGTTTGTATGTCTTGTTTAATTATGATAGGAGTATGATGATCATGTCTAAATTATATTGGTGTATCACCTCCTTATATTATTCATTTCATGTAAGTTTATAACTCTTTTCCCCATTATCAAGCATTAGATAAGTGATAAACACTTCAAGATACATTCAGGGAGCTAGCCCTTAAACGTAGAGGCTCACTTCCACTATAATTACACCCACATACTTGGAAGTATTCCCATGTTACCCAAATATAGAATAGGTTTTAAAAAACTCTTATAGGGTGAAATATTTAGTGATAATAGGTATGGTATGTTAGGTAGGATCCATTATACTCAAGACAACTTGACAAGGTGAATGTTGGTCTTCACAATTTGAACTAAAAATTGGTGTGATACTTAACATTTGGTAACTCCATCAAGGTAAATATAGTTTAATTCCACTATGTTTTCATAAAATTTCTCTTATAATTCATGGTTCTCACTAGGTCATCAATTAGTAGAGTATTCAACCCCATTAATCCACCTATTCAACCTGAACTTCCTCTTAAAGTTCAATATCCTCATCCTAACTTTCCTTTTAAATACCAAGAGGATTTTTCTAGACAAGGAAGCCAAGAGAGTGAAGAGGTTTAAGAAATTAAATATCTTGAAGAATACATGGCTAGACTTCATGCTTTACCTACCTTCAATACTAAAAATTCAATTCAACTTCAATCATATGATGCCATTCCTCCTAATTCCAAAAAAGGTGTGCCCATATTCAATGGTGAGATTCATGTTACACCTATTGAACACATTAGGGATGTTTCTAACTTTTTTATCTTCCATAATGTCACTCAAGAGAACATTACCATTATAATCCTGGTCATGTTCCGTAGACGGGAATATCTTGATTGGTATAGGACTCTATAAGGTGGATGTATCACCTCATATGATGATTTTGGAGTGTTGTTGACCTCATGATTTAAAAATTAAAGTGACCATGCCTCTCACATACATCAGCTCAATGTGATCAGAAGAGGATCCAAAGAAATAATGTATGAATTCAATGAGAGGTTTCAAAAGACTTGGCATAAATTTCATCCTCCCATTATGACACTTGCTATTTTTTTATTCCTTACCTACTTGAGAGAGATTTCTACTAAAATTTATATCATGATTCAATCCATGGGTGGTTCCACTCTTCTTGAAGCATATGAACTTACTATAAAATCTTATAATGGTCTCATATAAGCTATAAGGTTTCCTCCTAAAGTTTCTATGCCTCCATTGTCTCATAATTTTGATAATACTCTAAATGTGGCCAAAATTAATAATGCCAACATCAAGCCTAAGGTTTTTCCTAAGAAGCCAGATAATATCATAGATAAAGATGTATAAATTCAAATGCTAAGAACTCAACATAGGCAAGCTAATATGTAGCAAGGTACCTATCAAAATTCATATCCTTATCAATAAAAATTTGGCCAAAAATATGGAAGAGGAAGAGGTAAATGGTAGCCTACCTCCAATAGTTATACCAATTTGTACAATCATAACTCAACCACCAATGCAAAGGAGATGGTACTGGTTCATAGTAACTTGGTGTAAGATGAAAATTGACAACAAGTCTAATTCATGGTTGATAATAAATGTAAAGAGAAAGATATTATTTATCAAGGAGGATTCACTCCTCTCTTACCAATTGAATATGAAGTCATGATGTAGACAAGTGAAGGTGGATAGCCTCAAAGAGAGATATTCACCAATTTTCTAGTTAAGGACACTTTTGTTCTTAATCAGAGAACCTCTATTATAGACAATACTAGAGAAAAGATAAATGCTTTAGGTGGTGATATTAGTGTTCCTAAAATCTCAATAAATCCTCATACAAAGCAATAAGTTATGGTTGTAAGTGTGGTAACCTCAAATAAATCTACACATCTTCCAAATCAGAATATTAGAAGGACTAATCAAGGCACTCCAATTCCTCTGGTTCTAAGAACTTCCTTTCCTCCAAGAATTGAAGAGAAATTAGGTATGTATTCTTTAAAAATTATTGATTCATTTAATAGTACTAAAGCATCCATTTCCCTTTGGGATGTTATTCATATGCCTGGTCAAAAAGAGCTCCTATAAACATAGTTATCTATTATACCTACTAGTGTCCCTCTTTCAAATCAAAGTCATGGTCATGTTATTTTTACACATTATCCTAACACTATTGTTAAACCATATACTAAGTATGATAAACCTCCACTATTCTATATCACTCTCATAGTGGTTGATAAATTGGTCCATAATTGCATAGTTGTTAGTGGAGCTTCTAGTTCAGTCATGCCCAAAGTGGTAGATGATAAATTAGGCTTAAAGTATGATACTCATAGAAAAGGAGTTATCTAAATATATGGTACACATAACAAGATGGATAATTAAAAATTTTAAGGTTTTCTTACGTGATTGTCCTAGTTTTCCTATCCTTCAAGATATAGTTGTTGTTGACCTCCCAACTCACTTTACAATCTACCTATCAAGGGGATTTATAGCCAAGATAGGTGGCTATCTCTTATCTAATTGGTTCTTTTTAGACTTTAAAAAAAATATGGAATGAAGGTGACCATAAAAACTTAGATCCTTTCAAAGTTTCATATTGAGCCCTACATTGAGAAAAGTTCTAATTTGAATTATGTTATTCATGAAGAGAGGATTCTAATGTAGATGATGTTAATTCTTCCAAGATTGAAGACATTTTTTATTTATTTATTGATAGATATCGTACCAATACATACGAACATGATACTTATTCATTTATCTATGAAATTTATCTAGGAGTATATTATATACATGAATAAGGAATACCAACACCTCTACGTGCCAAAGAAGAAGGTGAAGATGATGACATGTTTTGTGATGGTTAAAGAAGTAAAGTTGGTTCAAGAACTAGTGTTATTTTGGTATCCCCATTTAAATAATACTATTATGCTTAATATATATTCCATTTCAATTGTAATGTGTCTGAATATGAAGGTTTAATTCATGGGCTTCAATGGGTAAGGAGAAAGGGAATCACGAACTTGTAAGTATATAGAGATAGTGAATTGGTTGTTCATTAGGTTAGGAATGTGGTTGCTACAAACAAACCTTTGTTTAATTCATATAAGCATATGGTATGAAATTTTATTGAATACTTCAATGCATTCAACATACAATCAGTCTCAAGGGAGCAAAATAATCATGTTGATAGACTAGTTGGCATTAGAGCTCAATTTGATACTCTAATTACAATAAAAGAAGAGGGGAATCAATCTCACATTAAGATCATTATCATAACTTATGTTCCCAATAATGAAGTGTCTTGGAAAGTGTTTGATAGTTACAAACACATTACATTCTTACTATAAAATGAGGATGAGTTTTCTTCAAGGAATCAAAGGAGACTCGAAGAATAATTTGGTGATAAAATTGTGTAACTAAGGACAAATAAGATACCGAATGTTTTGGTTACCTTAGAAATTATCTTCAATAATAATGATTAAATAAAGGAAAAATTGAGTATGTCTACAAAAGAGGATAACTATGAAAGATTCTTGATCTTCAAAGATAAATTCCTCAAACTAGGAAAGTTATGTTCTACATTAGAGAAACAAGAATTCATTGAGTTATGTAAAGAGTTCATGATATCTTTGCTTGGGAATATAAGGACCTTAAAGGATTTTATCCTATCCTAGCACACCATACCATTGAATTAGAACCTAGAGTTAAACCAAATAGACAAAAACAAAGACCCATCAATCCCAAGGTTGACCAACTCATGAGGTTAGAGATCACTAAACTACTTGAATCTAAAACAATTTTTACTATCAAGCATTCAACATGGGTAGTTAACCGTGTGCCTATTAGGAAGAAGAATTGGGAGATAAGACTAAATGTGGATTTTAGATATCTTAATAGGGTGTCACTCAAATATCACTATCCTCTACCTTTAATGGAATATATTTTTAAGTTG
Organism: Torreya grandis; assembly: GCA_037957365.1. Lineage (NCBI taxonomy): Eukaryota > Viridiplantae > Streptophyta > Pinopsida > Cupressales > Taxaceae > Torreya > Torreya grandis. Next base: position 11,962 of record JARHVA010008731.1, read on the forward strand.
TTTGAGGATCTCAATGTTTTTGTCTCTAGGATGGATATTTAGGTTATAATCAAATTCTTGTGAATGAGGATGATTAGTTTGAGATATAATTCACTACTAAACTAGAGATGTTTTCTTATATATATATGCTATTTGGTTTGTCAAATGTTGGTACTACCTTTTAAAGAGAAATGGGCATGGCCTTCAAAGGTTTGATCAATGAGATGTTGTTGATTTATCTAGATGATATAATAGTGGTTTATAAAGATGATACTGAAAATATTTAACACTTGAGACAAGTGTTTTAAAAGATGTAGGTAGTATGTAGTATCTCTTAATCCAAAAAAATGCATCTTTGTTGTCGATGAAGGTAAGCTCTTAAGACACATTATTTCCTAATATGGTTTGGCTATTGATCTTGAAAGGATAGAGGATATTTTAGGCCCATCATTGCCATTACATAAGAAATGTCTTCAAATTTTTTTAGACAAGATAATTTTTTTAAGAAGATTCATACATAGTTTTGCATCTTTGGTGAAACCTATCACAACCATGCTAAAAAAAAATTAAGTCTTTTCTTGGACTAAGAAAGGTAAGAACAAATTTGAATCCATTAAAAATAAATTTCACAAGATCATATTCTTGTGAAACCTAATTTTGATAGCTAATTCATGTCATATTCATTTTCTAACCTTGATACTATCTCAGTTATGCTAATGCAAAGGAATGATGAGGGTGTAGAGAAACTAATTGCATTCTTTAGTCAAGGTTTGGAAGATTATAAAATAAAGTATAAATTTGTTGAAAAGCAAGTCCTTGCTATTGTAATAGGACTAAATAAGTTTAGGCATATGGCTTCCAATAATAAAATTATGTTATATTCTCTCATCATAGTACCAAGGAGTTTTTTTGAGAAAATACCTTAGTGAGAATAGGGTAGGGTGGATCACTAAGGTAATGGAATATGATGTTGATATTAAAGTAAAAAAGTTGATAAGAGGTAAGGGAATTTTTGAACATCTAGCTTCAGATCTTCATGAGTCAAAAGAAGAGGTTTTAATCAATCATGATTGCCCCTAACCAGCTGGTTCCTTGCATTTATAGAGTTGGACACAATATGTGATCATATTTATTCAAAGTGGTGAGTATCCTAATGATATGAGTAGATCTCAAAGGAGATATTTTAGATTGTAAGTTATTCCCTTTTACCTTCTAGATTATGTGATCTTTAGAAGAGATATTAATGGTGTATTATTGAGGTGAATTTAAAATGACCAATTTGGGGTGTTGCTTAAGAAGTTCCTTGATGGAACAATAGGAGGTCATTTCTCCCCAAGAACAATAACTACCAAGATCATGAGGGAAAAATATTATTAGCCTAGCCTCTTCAAGGACTACCATGATTGGGTGAGAAGGTGTGTACAATGTTCTTTCTTTATGGGAAAATAGAAGCTTGCATCTCTTACTTTGAAACCTATCTAAGTGGATCAAACTTTCATGTAATTGGGTCTTGATGTCATTGAAATGATAAACCCCCAATAAAGTGTTGGTTATAAATGGATACTCATAGAAAATTATTAATTTATGAGGTGGGTTGAGGTAGTAGCATTGAATGAATCTAATGAGAATTTTATCTTGGAGTTCTATGAGAGCATCATAACAAGGTTTAACACTCCTAATATTATTTTAGATAATGTTACTACTTTTATGGGTGTTAAGATTACTAATTGGGAAAATAGTAATGATATATTATTAAGTAATTCATCTAACTATTATCCTTAAGGTAATGGGTTGGTTGAATATAATAATAATAATCTAATAAAAATCATCAAGATAACCTTGGAGGATAACCAAAGTTATTGGCACACCGAATTGAAGACAACCTTATGGGCTAATAGGACAACTCCCAAGAGGTTAATAGGGAATTATCCTTTTGTGTTTGTCTATGGAATAAAGGTTAAGTTATCTATCTATAAATATCTACTTGAATTAGAGTTGGAAAATCAATTAGAGTTACTTGAAATCACTCTAATAAAGGTGAGATTGATAGAATTAATGCAGTTGCAAGAGACTAGAGATAAGGCTCATCGAGCTATGGAACATCATCAAGTATTAATGAAGAGGTATTTCAACAAGAAGGAAAATCCAATATAATTTCAAGAAGGTGATATAGTATTAGAGTGGGATGAAGATAGATAAAAACCAAGGAGGCCTACCAAATTTGACACCCTATGGAGTGGACCATATGTCATCATCAAGTGAAAGCAAAACAATTCTTTCTAATTAGAAAGGATGAATGGAAAATATTTTCCTATCCCTATGAATAGGATAAATTTGAAACCTTGTCATTGAGGAGTAAAGGTTATTTTTATATATATTAAAATACGTGTGTCTTTTCTTTTAGTTGTGTTGTGTTCCATAAGTGTTCTAGTTGAACACATGTGTTTCTTTTGAGTTTGTCTCATTTTGTGTGCCTTTCCCTTAAGTTTTGTGTGTTGTCAAAGGAAATTTGTGTGTTAAAACTATGTACATATGAATCCATATCCCAATGGATAGGATTAGGTAATTGGTCATAGCATAGCAAGCATACCACCCTTAGGAAGTCACTAAGAATGTTAACCATTTTGACCACAAGTCAAAATAGGTCAACCCCCTATAGTCAAACTTGATATTGGGGTAGAACATAGTGTCATAGGCTAAATTATGGTCTATTTTATGTTATTTAATTCCATTCTAACCTTTATCATGATCTATTTTAGTCTTATGTCATTTAGAGTCATCTAGGGGGGTCAGAACATCATGACAAGTCATACAAGAATGAACAGGGTAGTGTGGATATACATTTTACAAGTGTGATTAGTAAACCTTTCAAACCAATAATACTAAATAGAAATGATGACCTTTGTAAATTTCATGTCTTGATGAGCTTATGATATCAAGATATACGCATTTAAAGCTGAACTAGTAGAGATAAACATGCATGGGGATGTCAAGTTTAGGCTTTAGGAACTAATTTTTTAAGTTAAAAATATCTATAAGATCCTAAGATAGAATTAAGAGATTCCAAGTGGTGAAATGACATTCAATAAAGCTAATATTAATGGCATATGGCTATTTAACAAGGTCAAAAAGTGATCAGATCAAGGATCAAAAACATGCATTGAGTCATGTAGATAAGAGTAATGATCTGCATTTAAAGATTAGGACCCAGATCTAATGGAGAACATCAAATCATGAGCATAAGATCTAAAAATACACCTTGATTCAAAGGTCAAAGAACCCAGATCAAAAATGAGACTACCAAGTAGCATGAGATTTTTAACTAGATGGATTGATAACAAGATCCATAAAAAGCACAAAATGTTGCCAAATGTCATAATTTCATATGCCTGGGTCACAGATCAATCACTGACATCAAAAGTTAAAAAAAAAAGACTCTAGAGGAGATTGATAGAGTAAATTTAACTAAATTCCAAATGGATAAGATGAGGATACATGTCTAAATGATGACAAGCATATTTTAAAATGGAATGAGTAACATGTTGAGGGAATTCCACATAGGCATCCATGTAGGATCTAAGAATTTTGTATCAAAGTAAGCATTTCAGACTCATACATTTCCATTAAATCTCAATCAAAATCCAAGATGAATAATGACTACTAAATTGAAGAACAAAGTCCAAGAGACAAATAAATGAGTGTAGATGGTAAATATAGGTGTTTAAAGGATATATATTAGTTAGGAGAACATATTATATTTGAAATACCACGTTTTAACCTCCCTTAGATAATACATATGCGTCAACTCTCCTAATTTAGTTTTAAATGCTCGAGAGATGACCCATGATGAAAATAGTTTCATAAACAAGAGATTCTTATGCCACGTTTCATTAAGTTTCATGATTCATAGGACCATTTGTCCTATCAAACTATGTATGGTCTATTTCTCACTCCATTCTCTATAAATGTAACTAGTTTTCATTCTTTGACATGTGGCACAATGACCTTTGGACTTCTTTCTTCTCCTCCTTCTCTAGTTCTATAAGTAGCTACCATTTTGGCCTTTGTAAGCTAATATCACACCATTTATAGTGAATCCCTACTAGAACAACATTGTATTTTTCCTTTGAATACTAATTCAAGTCTGGTTTTGAGTTCTTGAACAATTGTCTAAGTGTGCAAGTGATGTATGGTGATGCAAAGTGAAAATTCTCTATCCTTTCCTCCCTTATCATTTCATGTTTATGAAAGAGTTCCTATTCTAACAGGTCATATAGAGTGTAGTCAAGTGTGTTAGGCTCATTTCAAGTGTTTTATTATCCCTGGAGTGTGCAATATACCCTTTGGTTCATTTCCTTATGTTGATTCATACATCACACCTTTATATTGAAACACTCATGTTATAATCCTTTAAGACCTTGAAACTAGTTTGTATGTCTTGTTTCATTATGATAAGAGTATGATGATCATGTGAAAATAATCTTGGTGTATCACCCACTTAGATTATGTTAATTTTTTTCAAGTTTCTAACTCTTTTCCCCACAAATAAGAATTATATAGGTGATAAACACTTCAAGATACATCCAAAGAGCTAGCCCTTAAACCTAGAGGCTCACTTCCATAATAGTTACACCCACATACTTAAAAGTATTCCCATGTTACCTAAATATATAAGAGGCTTTAACACCCTCTTCTAGGGTGAAAGATTTGGTGACAACAACTAGGTGATGCTCTGATTGTCATATAATTATCATGGACCCATTATATAAGCTTAACTAATTGAAATGATAGCCCATTGTCACAAACCATAGAAATATGTGTGATAGACTTAGTTGTAATATTTTCTTTAAGGAAAATAATCACATCTTGAGATCTTGAGTTATTTGTGGCTGATACCTCAGTCCATCTAGTGTAATAATCTATAGCAGTGAGCACAAAATTGTGTCTAGCTAAAGAATTTAGGTTTATGACACCAATGAAATCCAAGCCCCATTGGATAAATTTATTACCTTCAATCACAAGCTTTAGGGGAATTATGGGATGCAATTCTCTTTTTTCCAAGACTTAGCATTCATGGAATGTACTCACATGGAAGTGAGCATCCTTAAGAGTGTTGGCTAATAATAACCCATTATAAGTATTTTATTGGCTATGGTATTTCTATATGGATGGCCACTACCAATATTTTGATGTAGATTTTACAATATCTCCTAATATTCTTCATGTGACACACATCTTAAATGTATGCCTTCATGGTTCTCCCTATAGAGGATGCCTTTTTTGATCATATAATGAGCAACTTTGATCCTTAAGGATATATTTTCTCTCTTTCTTGAATTCTTGGGGGCATGTTCTACTGAGTAAGAATTGAATATAACCAAATATTATTCCTCTTGGGAAACTTATGTTTGATATACCTCTTCGATGGTGATGCACGGGTCTGGTTCAATCATCAACCAAACAATGCCTTATCCTTTAATGATATTGGTAGGTTTAATTTCAATATCAAACTCCTAAAATTTTGTCATAAATTTACCTCTATGCTCTCCCAATTCATTTTATCCTAGTGTAAGTTTGACATCAAGGTCTAATACAATGGTGATGGTCTTGTTCTAGAGTATGTAGTGCCTAAAATTATTAACTATTATAACAAGGGTAAAGATTTTCTTGTCAATCAAGGAGTATCTAAGCTATGCATATTTCAATTTGGTGCTCATAAAGTGATAGGGTGTTTAATTTCTTCCTTCTTTTATGTAAGCATGATAACAATGCTATGTTTTAAAGTGAATGAATATAAGAAAAAAATATTTAGTGAAATCTAGGCTTACCAACACTGGAGCCTATGAAATAACCTTATTTATGTATTGGAAATACTTCTTAGCTTTAGGTGTCCACTCCAATTTGGTGTAATTCTTGATAATTATGTTTATGTATCTGATAATATCTATAAATCGTAATATGAATTTCCTCATGAATATTCCCAAAGAAGGACTTGAGTTCTTTTTTATTGTTTAGAATCATTATTTTTGAAAACCCCTAAATTATATCTAGGTCAATGGTGATCTCATGTTTAATAATAATTTGGAATAGAAGCTTACCTTTGATAATGAAAAATATACTCTTTTTGGGGTTCAATGAGATACCAAACTTCTTACAACTCTCAAAAATGGACTAAATATGGTTGATATGATTAACTCTATTTTTAGAGAAAATTTTAAGATCATCCATGTATATAATTATGAAATTTATTATCAATCCATAGAATTCATGATCCATCACTCTTTTAAAATTATCTCCAATGTTTATCAACCCAAATGGTATTTATTTATATATACATGTTCCACATTTTGTAGCAAATTCAATTTTCATCCTATCCTATGATTTGACTAGCACTTGATTATATCCTAAAAATATGTCTAAGAAAGAAATCATTCTAGAACCACTCATATTTTATATCACCTCATTTAAGGAGGGTAGAGGATAATTGTCTTTCTAAGAAGCTTTATTTAGATTCATGAAGTTGATACATAGTCTAATTTTGCCACTCTTTTTCCTATCAAGGGCTAAATTGGCCACCCAAGTTAAATGCCTAATAGGAAAAACTATCTGAGCACTTAACAACTTCTTTAAATATTTTTTGATCAATGGTTATAGGATAGGATTAGTTATCTTTTGCCTTTTCCTAAATGGTTTATGAATTGTCTTGAGTGGAATTATATGGGTGATGACTTTAGGATTGAATATCCTTATATCATCAAAGGTCCATGAAATTACATATTTATAATTTATAATCAATTCCTTGACCTTATGCCTTTAATTTGGGGTGTATCTCAAGCCAATATTAATGAGGTGTGTATTTATTTTATCACCAACATTTTTTGAACTAAACTTGAATTCATTAACCTTGAGCTATCTTTGTTGTAGAACTTGAGGGTGTGTATCAAAGGCCCTTTCAAATGAAACCATCCCCTATGGGAGATGATTTTACTTTAGTTAGATAACATGATATTAGTATAATTATTCATAGCACCTATGGTTCCTCTTATCATCATCAATTATCTAAGACTCAAACTATCCTTATTTTTTTAAGAATTGGATGATATGTTAATCATCATCAAATACCTAAAAAAATTCAATAGTGTCTAGTACTAATTTTGAGATGTGTTATCATTGATTTCAAGGTTGATGTCATTGAGGTCAAGGTGCATCTCATGAAGATGCATGGCGAGTGATATTTTATTTATGATCTTATATGCTTGATGTGATAAGGAAGCCATGTGATAAGAGAGAATTTGAAGGCAAGAGAGAATTTGAAGGCAATAAAGAATTTGAAGGCAACCTAATGTCTCTTATATTGGTTGATGTCAATATTTTTGTAGTGGTGTAAAAGTATTGTCTGAAGAGTATTTTTGTTTGATATTATTGAGTTAAGCATGTTTAAGTACTAGTTCATGAGTATAAGGTGTCCCGAGAAGCCTAGTCTAGATGCTATGAGAAGGTGTGCATAGTCAAGTTTGCTAAAGTAAGTAAGCACATGCTTGTGATAGGATTTTAAGAATTATGTGATCATTTAAATAAAGTATAGATACTTTCATAAGTGTTTTAAGGTCATTTTTCAATTTTCAAGTTCTTGAGAAGCCTAGACATGGCATGTACATACCTTGTAAGAAGGCATGAGCATGGTGGCTTAGTGAGATGAATGCACACATGCATGAGTGGTTTTATGAGGTTTATATAAAATGTATATGAGGAATTGGAAAACTCATGAGAATATTAAGGTGAGCCTATATGGTTAGAACCTTCAGACCAAGTCTACATCTATACCACTTCCAGACCCTACTTGGCTTAATAAGGCATCGTGATCTATTTTCAAGACATATGAGGGATTTATGGCACTATTTAGTCATGAGAGAGATTTATTGAGTATTTTAGTGATGTGGAGAGTGCATGGAAAGAGGTATGAAGGTCATTTTAAGTCCTAATGTGGTTTGCAAGTCAAGGTCTAAGCAAGCAAAGAGATAGAGTGTCATAATGAGAGGTTAGGATCAGATTTCAAAGTGTTTGAGATTATGTGAATAATGTTTTTTCAAGTGAGTTCATTCATTTTTAGGTCATAGTTTGAATGATAAGGCATGAAAATGTGTTCTAAGGTCTCTCAAGTGCATAAAATGAAGAGTTCTAAACTCGGGAAGGGTTTTCTTGTGCTCATTAGCTCATCAAACCTTTACATGGGAGACTAATATGTTCATGGTAGATGGGTAAGGGTCCTATCTCAAAATTTTAGGCATTATTTTTGGATTGAGGGAATATAATTTATGAATAATCTTTAACAATGGAAATGTGTTTAAACCTTCTAAGAATCCTAATAGTGACTTGATGTTGAAGAATGATTCAAAAGTGCTCAAGATGGTTTTTAATACTTAGGTAAGTTATTGGATATTTTAGTGAACTCTCCTAGGTGCCTCTAAGTGGTGGTTGTTAGAGAGAGGAGAGAGAAAATGTGAAGACCCAACTTTTTTTTGAAGAAGTTATTGTAGATATAAAAATTTGTATTGGACAAAGTTTAAAAATTGATGAAAGTTGAAGCTTAAGAGTCATAGTTGATTTACTTAGTGGTTTATATTTTTTTAGTATTTAAATTTTACAAATTTTTGATCCAAGTTAGCCAGTCACCAATAGGCCCAATGGTGTAAATAGTGAGAAAACCCAGGCAACAGTGAGAAGATGAATAAGAATGTGTTATCATGATAGAGTGATAAAACCAAGTACATGGAGATATTTTTTGGAACTAGTGTGTCCTATTAATTCTTGGTATAAATCATGGAAGTTATGTATAGTGTTGAAAATGATGAAGCTAAAATGGCTTGTCTAGTTTTGGTTTGATTGTGTGGAGGGAGGTTAAAAGATTGGTCTATAAGACCAATATTTAACATTATACCTCATGATATATCTATTTGAGAGTGGTTTATATTTGTAAAATGATATTTTAAAAGTATCAGTGCTCATGGTAAGTATTATTTTAGGTGTTGAAGATTAAGTTATTCATGACTAGGGTTTAAAGTGTCCTGGTAGTTCAGAGTGGGCTATTTACAGAGAAGTGTTTGAGTCTTTTTGCCTTGAATTGTAAAGTATAAATCACATGGTGATGTTTTTAAAATCATGGAGTTTATTTTCATGTTATTTATTTTCATGGTTATGTGACTAAATTATGTACATCATTTATTTTTGTTTGGCCGATGTTTTGTAGGTTCACATGCCTAATTGTGAACAATGCTATAAGGAGTGCTCATGAAGAGGTTGGTGATAAAAAGTGTTATGGAAATTAGAATATGTTTATTATCATATACTTGATACATTTGTGAAAGTATATTGTCTATCAATGAAGGTAAATTATTTCAATAAGAACATAGGGTAATGTGTGTTAATGAAGGACTAATTGAATTAGGTATCTTTAAGGCCTAAAAGAGGTTTTGGTATTTTAATTTATAGATGACCTATTGTAATGATCATATTTTAAGGGTAATACACATTTTAAAGTGTATGTCTAACCAAGAGGGATATGATCAAGAGGCTTATATAAATACAAGGTAGTTTTAGGCCTGTCTGAAAAAATAAGAGTGCAAGCGAATGAAATAACACATTGAGAAGTAGAAAGAGGTATTGTATACCATCTAAAGAGTGTATATAAACTATAATTAATATTTTAAATAGGATTTATGTATAAAAATCAAGGTCATTATACCTAATCAAGTCAATCAGAGGGCTAATTGAATGAAGAAGCTTAGAAGATAGTTTGAGATGGGTGGAAGAGAGAAAAGAGCTGAAGAAGGTGATCATAATCTATTATATGATCAAAAAGGTGTTTTTAATGTTATCAAAGGTTTAATGTGGCTGATTTGGTGTTGAGTCATCTAGGGGTTTGGTGCCTCCTTGCAAGTTGGTGTTTGTTAAATCCTAGTTAAGTTGGTGCTTACCTAGTTGGGGTTGGTATTCCATGTGGAGTTGTGCATCAATAAATTGTTATATTTTGAATTATAGGAATGTAGTTCATTTATAGTGATTATTGGGTTTTCTTACCCTTGGGTTTTTCTCACATATATGATCTATTATTTTTTGTAATCTTATTTCATTCTTGTATTGTTGATTGCTTATGCATTGTTGGATCTATATGTTGACGTGATGGTTCACATATGCTAAGGAGAAATTGAAAGAAAATATTTAAGATAATGATTAACCACCATATAAGTGATCATGATTCCCAAACCTAAGGCACAAGGTACCAATTTAATAGATAATTTTGTTGCTTTTGACTCCTATAGAGGGGCCAAATTTGCTATTGAAGCTACCAGTGAATTACTAGTCTAATTTTGTTCTCTCTAAATATCCACTATATTGAATGCTTTAAATTACTTGATTAAATCCCAATATTAATGATTGTACTAATTTAAATATGATAATTTGCATTGGTACTTATTCTTGACCTAGTTAATCACCATTTATGAGTCTACATATATTAGTAGTTATTTGACTTTGTTCTTGAGGGAAAACTATAATCCCAAAATCAAGACCTCATACTCTACTCTATTATTGGTGCATGGAAATTGGAGAATATATGATAATAAGTATGTCTTTCCTTGTGGATTGATTATCTTGATACTAACACCTGATCCTTGCTTAGATCTTGGTCCATTAAAATAGAGGGTCCATAATTGGGAAGTGTCATGAATTTCTTCCTATATTTCATGCCTCATAGTAAATGTATAAATTCCAAGACTATGAGGCTTGTAACTTGATTCTTCATTGGTGGTTTTATAGTCTGTAATATAATGATTCATCATAGGCTCTTGATCTATCCTAATTTGTTTGGCAATGCCTCTCTAGGGTAGCTAACTATGATACAAGTTCAAGGAAATATATCCATTTAATGTCTTTGACTAATCTCTGCTCAAAAATAATCCATATCCTTTTAGAATATCCATTACTAGTATATCTATATTCATCTATACTTGAGGTTCTAAAGTAACCTAAATTATTACATCACTAAGTTTTACTAAAATAAGAAATATTATCTTATCTAGCTATTACACAGTCCTTTTGGATGGATTTAGAATCTAACCAAGCTTATGTCAAGTGGAATTTGGAATTACTATTGTTGAAGATTTGGAATATACCAAAAAATTATGTATGTTCTTGCCAAATTCTCAAATGGTTAGCAAGAAAGGGGTAACCTTAGGCTTTCTTTTGTATATAACATTTGTGTTGCTTATGTTAGACTTTTCCACAACATACTTACCTATGATAGACTTATATAAGAGCTCCTTATGCTATGTGATTTATTCCAATTCATGAAAATTAATATTGAAATTGATATTCTTCATATCCTCAACAATATTGTATCATCCTTTATTTTGTTCCTCTATATGTTGAGGCTGATCATTCCCTTTGGGGGGAGGAGGATTATTATTAGCTTTAGGATTTATGGGAATAAATATATTATTGGGAGGAGTAGAAGTGATGAGGGGATGTCTATTCCTTAGATTGTAATTATTCTTGTTGAATTGATGAAATTATTGAGCTTCATCAGATTTATCCTCCAAAATAATGTCATTTTCATTAAGGGAGGGAGACTCATAGGTTTCAAATACCATAGTTGAACTTGAAGGGCCAGATTCATGAGGGATATCTAGAGGATTAATAATTTGATCTTGACTAATAATTTCCATCTAAAATATTTTAAAGGCTATGAATAACTCTAAATAGTCAAATTCCCCATGATATGATGTGTTGTGAACCCTACACCAATTGGACAAATTTGTTTCCATGATATTAATTTTTGTCAGCTTATTAGGCTATTGTTTTTCTACATTATTGGTGGGCCTATTAAAAGGCTTATTGATGAGGCCAAGATATGTCCAATAAATGTATGATAAATGACCTCATCTTACTCTCTCTTTATATTAAGTTTGATTGCATTTTGTAACTTTTATTTTGATATGAGATGAGTTAGGATGTGATTATCCATCTTTTGTTGATTGTGGTTCTAACATTTTAAAAGACCTAAAATTCCTAACAAGTGTGTTGGAAAATTATATATTTGAAATAAAATAGGTCATCATCAGGTTAAAGAATGAATATGAAGTGGTTTTCATGTTTTTGGAGCATTGGACTCAATTCAAATTAATTTTTGAACCTACAAAATCTATTCCAAAATCATCACAATTAGTTCTAGAACCTGTATAATCTATTTTGGAACCATCACAGTTAGTTACGAAACTCCACCATACTATTTCAAGTTGTCACATTCTTGGAGTTAGCTCTAGAACTCTATATTTAGCTTTGGTACTCTTTCAGATAATCTCTAAAACTTTTACGGCTAGATATGGAACTGATGAGGATCTATTCCAAATGGCTAGCGATCTGTCAAGGTCAATGATCCCATTAAATTAGGAATAGATTCCCAATTTTTTGAACTAGCAGAATCAAGACAATTATGACACAGCTAGACATCTAGACATATCTTGATTCAACATCTATTTTGAGCATGATTTAGTTCCATCGTATCTATGAAACAATTACAGCCATCAAAGCATCTATATAGATAGACCTAGGAATTTAGTAAAAATATGGATAGAGAAGAATATAGAATATAGAGAAAAACATAGAAGAATAGAGAGATAAAGGATATGTTAGTACATTTGTAATATAGAACATTTTATCAATGAAATATCCATTCATATTTTGAAAGCAAATTGAATTGTTCAAATCCTACTCTAGGCGGAGCAAGGGCCCACTCATTCAAAGAACCAGGATCTTCATTTTTATCGATATTTATATTTCTATTCACAAAAGTAAATAGGTAACTCTGTTAAATTTATAAATACTTACAACTCTTTAAAGTTAATATTTGTTGTAAATTTGTTCCTACAGGCATTTTAGATTAAATTTTCATTTCTACAACATGTGTTTGTTTCCAGCAATCAATTTCATTTCTGTAATGTGTGTTTATTTCCAGCAATCAATTTCATTTCTACAATGTGTGTTTATTTCTAACAGATTTGTATAGTTTGATTCCAATAAGGTTTTAACCAAGAAATCATTAAGACATTAAAACCCCCCCAAAACAAAAATATACAAATACCCCCATTCAATTACTAAATCATTGTGATTCCTCTTGTTGCATATAGCTTTAAACATATCCCTAGTTAAATATGACATCAACAAAAATTTGATTAAATGAAGGGGATGATGACACCCAACATTTTTGGCATCATTGCCAGGGAACACTAGTTGGAAATTTATAATTAGGTGTCAATAAGACCAACAATCATTCATTTAGTAATTAAAGAAATTTTCCCTAATTTATGAGTAGACCACGAGATCCCAAGGGAAGATTTCTCCCCAAAATTTTTGAATAAGAAATTCCATCATCCTCTAGTTTAAGAAAGGACGTTGAGCAACAATTGGAGGCACCATTATCTCCTACAAGACAAGAAGTAAAATTGTTATCTTTGGAATTTTTGGATCAGTCACTAGAACCAAGTAAAACCTTAGGGAGGAGGATTATTTCTCAAGATCCATTGAGGGAAAGTTTTGATTCTCAATTGAGTAGTCAAACCCCTACTCCTGAATTTTCACCATCCCCAAAATAGACCACATACCACATTGATTGGGATAAAGGATTAGAAAATACTAGAGAGATGGAATGAGAAGCTAGAAGAGAACCTGAGGGAACCTTTACCTATCTCATTCATATGACCTACACACTTGTCCACATTCAGAGGAATGTCATCTGAGGATCCTGACTAATTTCTATTTGAGTTTAAAGTACTATGTCAAACTTATGATTACAAGATAGATAATCAAAAACTAAAGTTGTTTCCATCTACCCTAAAGGATGCAACAATGAGGTGGTTTATGGGATTAACATCTAATTCTATCACCAATTGGGAATAGTTGGAAACTGTCTTCCTAGACAAATATCAAGATTATTGTAGAGGAAGAAATCAAAAGGAAGAATTTTTCAAAATCAAACAGGAAGAAGATAAAAATATGGAAGATTATTTGGATAGATTCCTCTTTGTGAGTAAAAGATGTGGATTTGTAATTCAGAAGATTTAAATAAAACCATTTTTCTCAAAATTTGGATGATGAATGGAGGTAAACCCTTGATTTAATTGGTGGAGGAAACATTTCTCAATTAAGAATGGATGAAATCATAAAAAATTATAGAAACTATTCAAGAACAAGGGGTGGACCTAGAAAAGGGAAAATGGTTAAAAATTCAAATCCAAATATGAACAAATTGATGGATGAATTGGAAAACTTTAAAATAGATATATTAGTTCAATTAACCTCCACCATGGATAGATTTCAAGCTAAAGCAAATGCCCAACTTGAACCATTAGCCATGTATTGTCCTAGATGCAGGAAGAAGCATGCAATAAGGGAATGCCCTTTAGATAAAATGGAAGTATGTCTTGTCTATGAATCTAAAGAACATGATACTCATGCTTGTTCTCTTCTTTCACTCATAAAAAATCAGCTCAAACAAAGCAATACATCATCCACCATAGAATAATTAAATTTTGTTTAAAGACAACCTAATCAAGGATAGTTTATGCCAAGACCAGCTCCTAATCCCTAGATGATGCCATGGGTAGCTCAAACAATACCACAAAGTTGGAGATAGCCACCTTGGGCCCCTCAACCCACATGGCATCCCCAAGATTGGGCAATTCAATCTTGGAATACTCAAGGACATCTGCAACCTTGGGCTGGTCAAGGAAATCCTTATGCTTGGCCACAACCTAGATGGAGCCTTAGCAATTATGTGCAAGGAAAAACATATCCAAGTTAGAACCAACAATCCATAATGGGACCTCCAGCACAAAATCCATAGATTGAAAACATAGTCCAAACCCAAATGCCAACACAACTAGTATCAAACCTAAGAAACAAACAAATAATTCTTGTATACGAAATAGAACTAGAAAAATCAATTGATTTAAATACAATGGGTTTAAAAAAAATTCAAACTAGATCTAGTAAAATAGTTAGCAGTCCACGTATTATAATCACTGAGATGATAGAAGAAGCTAAAACCCCTAGCATAGTTATAACTAAGGAAGATGACAACTAAAAAGATAAGGAACCAAAAAAGAATTATACTGAGATTCCATTTCCAAAAAGACTTAAAGAAACCATAGAACTTAAGGAATCTGAATTGGTGTAGGAACTAAGAAGATTGAATATTGCAATACCATTGTTACAAGTAATTAAGGATATTCTAGAGTTGAATAAGTTAATCAAATTGTTATGTTTTAAAAAACTTGGAAGAAAGAAGCAGTACCCCAGGACTATTCAGGTAGACGAGAAACTTGATAATTTATTACCAGGAAAACTCTTACTACCTAAATATGGAGATCCTAAAATCCCTATTATTTTTATTTCTATAAGGAATAAGGATATACATAATGTTTTGATTGATTTGGACATAGATATCAATGTAATGATAGTGGACACTTTGAAAACATTACCATTAATAGGCATACAACCTACTAATACCATATTGTAGATGGTAGATCAGTCTGTAGCAAAATTAGAAGGATTTATTGAAGATGTGGTAGTAATGGTGGAATCATGGGAATATCCAGTTGACTTCCTTATATTGCATCCAAAAGGTAAAACACTTGGCTATCCTATTATTTTGGGGTGACCATGGTTAGCTACAGTTGCTACCTTAATTGATTGCAGGTCAGGTGATATGACTATTTCAAATGGTAATAATTCTAAGAAAATTTTATTATATCCATCTGCGTGACCTTTTATTGATAATCAAGTAAAATTATGGGTTGATAATCATGATATTAATGAACAAAATCTATCTTCTTTGGCTATGATAACATTGCAATATCATGTACAAGAAATAGATGATATGGTTAATCCTTCATTAAATGAACATCAATCATCATTAGAGTAGTCAGTATTAGTTTCAAAACCATCATAGTTAGTTCTAGAACTATCACAGTTAGTTCTTGAACCATCATAGTTAGTTCCAAAACCACACCAATTCTCTGAAAGTGAAGATAACTTCACTTCAGAAGAACATGATTTCTCTTGGGGAGAGGAAGGATCTATAGCATCAACTTTATAGATATTAGGAGATGGTGAAGAATTTTTAGAAAATAGCAATAACAAGGAGTTTGACCTACAACAACATAAGTATCATAACTCTTCTTATTGTCCTTTGTCTAGCATTCTACATCTAGGAACTTTCAAAGATGTTGCTACATATCATATATTGTTATCACATGCATGTCCACTAAACACATTAATGGAACCCTTTCAACAAATCAATTCATCATATCTTAGAACCAAACATGTTGAGATTCAACTAGGAATTTTTTTGAATATTAATAGCTGGTTAAAGAATGATGAAGAAGCCAAACTGTTTGATGTTCTAAAGAATCTTACTAAAGCATTTTCTTGGGACTATAGAGATGTGAAAGGAATTCATCCAAGTATCTGCACCCATCACATTTATACTAAAAATATTAGACCAGTTAGGCAACCTCAGAGAAGGATTAATCTAGCCTTAAGGGATATAGTCAAATAAGAAATTGAAAAACTATTACAAGTAGGTTTTATCTACCCTATCTCATATAGCTAGTGGGTGTCTCCTCTTGTAATTCTCCCTAAAAAGAATGGAAAATGGAGAATTTGTGTTGATTATAGGGAATTAAATAAAGCCGCCCTGAGAGATTATTTTCCCTTACCATCCATAGATCAAGTCTTAGACAACCTTTTAGGTAAACAATACTTTTCCTTCTTAGATGGATTTAGTGGATACAATCAAATCAGAATTGCTACTGAGGATTAGGACAAAACCATATTTACTTATCCATGGGCTACCTTTGCTTATAGGGTATTGCCATTTGGACTATGTAATGCTCCAACAACCTTTCAAAGCACTGTATTACTAATTTTTGCAGACCTAAAAACTGACTATGTGGAGGTATACATGGATGAATTTACTGTGTATGGAGATACATTTGATGATGCCTTAAAAAATTTGGACATAGTATTAACAAGATGTGAGCAACATCACTTGTCTCTTAGTCATGAGAAATGTTTGATGATGGTTGATGAAGGGATCATATTAGGGCACCATATTTCAAAAAGAGGAATTCAGGTTGATCAAAACAAAATCAAGATTATTTCAGACTTGCCTATTCCACAAACTCCCACAAATATCAAATCATTATTAGGACATGTTAGATACTATAGGCATTTTATCAAGGATTTTAGTAAAATTGTTGCCCACATGTTTAAATTACTTACCAAGGATTGTGAATTTCTTTGGTATGAACAGTGTCAACATGATTTTGAAGAAATTAAAGAGAAATTAGTAACTACCCCAATATTGCAAGGACCTAATTGGGAGAAACCTTTTCACATCCAAACTGATGCCTCAAATACCTCAATTAGTGCAGTTTTGGGATAGAGAGATGAGGAAGGAAGAATGTATGCTATTTACTATCTTATTAAAAATCTTACTCCCACTGAAAGAAATTACACTACCACTAAAAAAGAATTTTTGGCCATGATCTATGCAATCAATAAATTTAGACATTACATTACAGGGTATAAAACATATGTACATATAGATCACTCAACAATTAAATATTTAATGAACAAACTAGTGGTTGGAGGTAGAATAACTAGATGGTCATTACTTCTACAAGAATTTGATATTACCATTGTGGACAATCCAAGCAAATCTAATGTGGTGGCTAATTTCTTGTCAAGATTGACCAGTACAGGGGAGCAGGATCTAGTCAAGGATATCTTTCTAGATGAACAATTGTTTGTTATTTCAGCTAACACACCATGGTTTTATGACATGGAAAATTATCTTGCAATAGGGAAGTTTCCTCCCTTCACTAAAAAAAAAATTAATCAAAACTAGTGCATAGTTCAAATGGTTAAATGGAATGCTATTTAAATGTGGTCCTGATTTGGTTTTATGCAGGTGTGTAAGAGAAGATGAAATTTTTGACATCCTCTGGGCATGTCTTAATGAACCAAGTGGATGACACTATTCATTGGAAATAAAATCTCACAAGATACTTGGCACTGGTTACTATTGGCCATCTCTGTACAAAGATGTGAAGAGATATATTAGGCAGTGTGATCCTTGTCAAAGGATGGGATAGCCAACCATTACTAATGAAATGCCTTTGCAACCACAAGTAGTGATTGAACCATTTGAGATATGGGGATTGGATTTTGTTGGACCTTTTAATCCTCCTTCACAAGGAAAAGAGCATATTCTTGTGTGTACTAATTATGTAACAAAATGGGTAGAAGTGCAGGCTTTAACAAATGCCACTAAAGAAGTAGTTGTTGATTTCCTTTGGCACAAAATTATGGTAAAGTTTGGAGCACCAATAAGCTTAGTTTTATACTAGGGACCACAATTTATGTCCAATATGATCTAGGATTTCACAATGTATTATCAGATCAATCATAGGAAGTCATCTCCCTATTACTCACAAGCAAATGGACAAGTTGAAGTAACAAATAGAGAATTAGAAAACATCCTCACTAAAATAGTTTAAGCTGAAAGAAGAGATTGGGTAAAAAGACTACCTAAAACTATTTGGGCTTACAATAAAACTTGGAAAACCACAATAGGGTTTTCACCTTATGAGTTAGTCTATGGGAAAAAGCCCTTGTTGCCTATTGAGTTTGAACTATAGGCATTGAGGACAACAACTAAGGTGGGAATTGAATTGGATGTAGATCAAAAGGAGCGAATCCTTCAAATTAATGAATTAAATGAATTTAGAATGGAATCACTTCACCAAACAAAGATAATCTAAGGTCAAAGGAAGCAATGTCATGATTCACATATCAAGGGAAGACAATTCAAAGTAGGAGACTGGGCATTGTTGTTTGATTCTAAGTACCAACAATTCAAAGGTAAATTAGGAACCAAATGGTTGGGACCTTATCAGATCAAGTAGATATTTGACAATGGTTCTATCTAATTACTTCCCATTGATGGTATTAAAATAATACTCTTGGTTAATGGAGATAGGCTAAAACTTTATAGGAATCCTCCTACTAAGGATGAATTCTTGAAGCAAATTGAAGAAAACAAAGAATTTGATCATATGGAAGAACCCAGTTCTTCCAAAATGATCAAATAATTAGATGAAAAGATCCAAAATAAAGGGAAAAGAATGAAAACTAGTAAATGGCATTCTCTTCCCAAAAAAAAATCAGAGATTAATTGAAAATCAATGATGACAGTTGATCTTCTCAAATAAATGGCTAATTCAAATAAAACATTTTTGAATTCTAATTATTTTCTAACTATTTTTTAGGGATGATGTGTCTGCATGATGGAGGTATTACATCATCAAGTATGATAATTATGTTTTTAACTTGTTAAAGGTTTAATGAAAGTTTGTATGTGTGATTAGACTTGATTTAGAAAGATTAGTATGATGAGTCATCTATTATACATCATGGTTAAATGTGCAAAATCATGAGAAGGATATTGATGATGGAATAAGTTGGTGGATAACCATAAAGAATCATTCTTACGATTGAAGCTACCAAATCTACTGATATTGTAGCTGAGTACAATAGTTTTATAGCTGAGTATAGTAATTTTGCAACCAAATTTACTAAACCAGCAACCAAATCCACTAGTTCTATAGCCATAATAATCAGTTCTATCAATACAAAAAGCAATTTTTAGCTAACCTATGAAATATTCAAAGAATAATGAATCATGGGAATAAAAAAGAAGTTATAACTAGAAAATGATACCGAACTCCTTGCAGATGAAGAAGTAGCAAATATCTTTCAACAGGCAGGATGGCTGGAGTTTTTGAAGAAATTTCCCAAATATAATGATGAACTGGTAAGAGAATTCATTATCAATTTAGAGCAAACAAGGACAAAGATTAGGAAATTTTTCATTCCTTTTTATATGAATATCATAAGTGAGATGTCTAGAATACCTATAATACATGTCCCAAATCCTATCAAAGGAACATTGAAATACCTAGCTGAAACCCTGTTGAAAGAAGGGGAACCTGAACCCTAATATATTTATAATACAAAGAAAATCATCAAAGGAGTTAAGAGGGCCAACTTGCCCAAACCCTTTGACAAATTATCATTTTGGATAGTCAAATATTTAACCTATGATGGATAATTTGGGACAGTAGGAAAAGAAGTCTTAAAAATCCTTATACACCTCATATATGGAGCCAAAAAACTAGAATATATAGTAAACCTTCGAGGGTTTCTTTTTGACTCCATCCATACCATGGCCTAGAGGTATTCTTGGGGTGTAGGAACAATTAGACATTATGGGTTAGTGCATTTAGTATGCCAACACCATTTCCTTTCCAAGAAAAATGGGGAAGAAATGTGGGACAAATTTCTTGGCAAATTTGGACAAAACCCTGGTATTCCTAGAAGAACAATAACAACTCTTCCTGCTCCTTCAGTTCATTTAAAAAGTGATACCATTACTGAAGAAAAAAAAAGATTAGGGGAAGAGGAAATACAAACAAAAATAAAATTAGGAAGAAAAGTTAAAATTGTAGACCTTACTACACTTTCTCAAGCCATTTCTTCTTCTGCTAAGGCTATAGAAGAACCGGTACTTGTCTCTGACAATGATAGTTCACCTAGGCCTAAACAAAAGGTGAAAACTAGAAGACATTCTAAGAGGAGACCTATGTCTACACATTTTGAGGCTCCTCAAGAAAGAAAATGTCATAAAAAGTCTAAAGAAAGTCCAGAGGAGCTAGAAGAACAAGAAAGGCTAGAAACTAAAGCTACTGATATTTTGGGCATCATGACTATGACTCCTCCTTAACCAAGCCAAGAAGAAAAGGAAAAAGAAGAAGAAAGATTTTAGGAGCCAATTTTCCAAGAAATGTGTGCAACTATATCACCATCACATGTAGAAGATGAACATGCATCTTGGAGAAGGAAAGGGAAATCCCCTATGGTGGAAGAGGAATGCTTAACTCCCTAAGAAATTTCATAAAAAGAATAAAACTAGTAGATTAAATAGGCTCTATTTTTGTCTAGAGGATAACTCATTATCAAGGAAAAGGATGAGGAATTGAACTTCCTCAAATTCAAGTTAGAACAGAAGGAAATGCTCCTTGTAGAATTAACAAACTAGTTCACAACCAAGAATGAGGAATTATCATAAACTAAAAGGAAACTAATGGAAAATGAGGAAAAATGTACAAGATAGACCTTTGTGTCAATAGTCTTTGTATAGACTGAATTGACTTATCTACCACTCAATCATTTATGGGATGACACATGTAAAGAACTCAGTGAACTCAAAGCATCCAATACAGACTTGAAAGGCAAATTGACAGAAGAAGAGAAAGCAAGGAAGGAATGGGAAGACAAATTTTATAAGGAGGAAAATGATAAGTATAAATGTCTTGTGAAAATACAAATATTTTATATGATGAGTGAGAAGATGCTTGCATGCAAAATACCTTCTCCTATAATATCATGTTTTTAGAGGAATAATTCATTCGCTGGCAGTTGGCAAGGATAACATGTGGCCTTCCACATGAAATAAAAGATGAAGCTAATTTCTCGGCCACCTACTCCTTAGCTAATACAGAACAAAAAAACCTTCTTTGTGAATTTTACCTCTACAATTTCATGCTAGAAATAAATATAGGTTTTATGATCAATTTATATGCAGGAGAGAGCCAACTTAACACATTTGTCTCTATTCTTCAAATTTAGATTGCATGGAAAGAAAGGGAGTCAGATTGTTGGTCAAAGGCTAGTTCATCTAGTCTCTGTATGAGAATTCATTATGGTAATCCATCCGCCTTTACTACATATTTCCAATCCCATACATTCAATGATAAATTTAAGGGACCTTATCTTTTTAGTTTATAGCAAAGCATGGATGTCTTCACCTTCTATTAAATGGCAAATTTTGATAATATCTATGATGCATGTTTCAAAAGATGGGAATTTCTCCTAGTGGCATTGAAAAGAAGGGAAGTAATATCCCTTTCAAATTTGATCTGGAGTTTAGAAAGGGAAAAAGCTTTATTCATAATAATTCTTTGGGTTAATTAAACTCCCTTTAGCATATGGATAGGAATGTAGACAAGGCCACCTCTACTTCTCATCCCCATATCTCGTTGACAAAATAGAGGACCTCAACATCCCACTCAATTTGAGGAATGGAAAAGAAAAGTAGAAGCAGGAACAGGGTATAGTATTTTTGATTCAAAGCATTGGGATATTCATTTTTAGTCATTTGATCTAAGCAATCAAATGGAATGTAGGATATACAATCCCAGATTTGAAGAATGAAGTTTGTAAAGGGACTTACAAACAAGTATGGTGGAAATGATGAGGCCAGGATATGCCCAATAAATGTATAATAAATGACCTCATCTTACTCTCTCTTTCTATTAAGTTTGATTGCATTTTTTAACTTTTATTTTGATCTAAGATGAGTTAGGATGTGATTATCCATCTTTTGTTGATTATGATTCTAACATTTTAAAAAACCTAAAATTCCTAACAAGTGTGTAGGAAAATTCTAGTTTTGTAATAAAATAGGTCATCATCAAGCTAAAGAATAAATATGAATTGGTTTTCATGTTTTTGGAAGCATTGGACTCAATTCAGATTAATTTTGGAACCTACAAAATCTATTCTAAAATCATCATAGTCAGTTCTAGAACCTATAGAATCTATTTCAAAACCATCACAGTTAGTTCCAAAACTCCACCATACTATTTCAAGTTATCGCATTCTTGGACTTAGCTCTAGAACTCTATATTTAGCTCTGGTACTCTTTCAAATAAGCTCCAGAACTTTTGTGGCTAGATATGGAACTAATGAGGATCTATTCCAAATAGCCAGTGATCTGTCAAGATTAATGATCCCATTAAATCAGGAACAAATTCTTGATTTTTTGAATTGGTAGAATCAAGACAATTATCACATAGCTAGAGATCTAACCATATCTTGATTCAACATCTATTCCTATCATGATTCAGTTCCATTGTATCTATGAAATAGTTATAGCCATCAAAGCATCTATATATATAGACTTGGGAATTTAGTAAAAATATGGATAGAGAAGAATATAAAATATAGATAAAATCATAGAAGAATAGAGAGATAAAGGATAAATTAGTACATTTGTAATACATAACATTTTATCAATGAAATAGCCATTCCTATTTTAAAAGCAAATTGAATTGTTCAAATCTTGTTCTAGGTAGAGCAAGGGCCCACTCCTCCAAAGAACCAAGATCTTCATTTTTATTGGTATTTATATTTCTATTCGCAAAAGTAAATAGGTAACTCTGTTAAATTTATAAATGATTCCAACTCTTTAAAGTTAAAATTTGTTGTAAATTTGTTCCTATAGGCATTTTAGATTAAATTTTCATTTTTTCAATGTGTGTTTGTTTCCAGCAATCAATTTCATTTCTACAATGTGTGTCTATTTCCAGAAATCCATTTCATTTTTGCAACGTGTGTTTATTTCCAAAAATCAATTTCATTTCTATATCGTGTGTTTATTTCTAGAAAATTTGTATAGTTTGATTCCAATAAGGTTTTAACCAAGAAATCATTAAGACATTAAAAACACCCAAATAAATCCATAATTATGGTTGTAATTATGATTGGTAGTATTACCCATCCCTTTCTACATATTTAGTAAATCATTGCTCAACTTCTGGACCCTTCTTTGTATATAATCCAATTCAGCTATGGTAGAGTCAGAACCCTGAGCGACTGTAACATGGTGTGAGCATGATGTTGATTCTATTGGTTTATTGATGGTCATTCCTTTGTGCTTCATTATTCAATAACCCATAATTTGTATTGGTTTTTTGTTTCATCATAGGAGGTAAAGGGTACAAATAATTTTGTTTGAATGTAGGAGCATTTTGATTAGCATGTAGAATTAGATTAAAATATGGGATCCCATTATTAAACATTTGGCCTCTTGAATTATAATTAATAAGTTGTAGATTAAGTTATTTATTG
Source organism: Torreya grandis (assembly GCA_037957365.1). Classification (NCBI taxonomy): domain Eukaryota; kingdom Viridiplantae; phylum Streptophyta; class Pinopsida; order Cupressales; family Taxaceae; genus Torreya; species Torreya grandis. The sequence goes on from JARHVA010008731.1 coordinate 36,034, forward strand.
ATATTAATAACTTCTTAGAAGTCTAAAATAAAGGTATTATCAATGGATTCTCTTTGTATGAACACTATAGTAATGAGATCTAGAGAATTTTTGTATATCTTAAGCATCAAATCCATGATTATATTATATGTAACATTTAATTGAGTGTATATATTTTGTAATATTGTATTGAAGGCCTCGATTGAATCTTTGGGTTCCTTCCTTATGCCGGTGAAATGATGATACACCAATCCTGGATTAGTCACTTGCCCAAATTATGAAATAAACATATTTTGACACTCATTCCATGATGTGATAGAATTTTCCTAAAAATTGAGATACTATTCATAAGAATAATCTTACAAAGTAATGGTAAAATATTGTATGCAACATCCTCATGGGTGACATTCATTAATCTCAGGGCAGCCTTGAAATATTTGATATGTTCTTATGTCATCCTCCCATTTGAGGGGGATAAGGTAGGCAAACAATTTTGTGGATTCCTTAGTAGATCATGTTGGTCCCCAAGGATGAAAATAATATATTTGACTAACTAAGGTTGGGCCATAGGAGGATTGATAAGTGGGACTTTTCTCACAGGGGAAGGTGTTCTAGATTGGTATATCTTAGGGATGATAAGTATTTGCCTAGGCCTCTTAGGATTTTACAATGGTGATACCAAAAGGATAGTTTGGGATGTAAACCTTGTTAATCTCCTAGGTGTCTCCAGTACAACTTTACATAGTGACTAACCTCCACTATTGAGAAAACACATAACCGTGCCTTATTTCTAGTGCCAACTTTTCTATTTATTGATATGGGTTTTATGCACACCATAGAAGGTAAAATGAGGTATCCTCTAACAATTTGGGATCTCTATAAACTGAGGTTCCACTCTAGGGCATGAGTTATATATATGTGATTAAAACAAATAGGTGATAGAATAGTAGGATGAGCCTATGGGTTCTTTAACTAGGTTTTATGGATGGATGCATGGAATCTCATCAAAATTAATCACTAGGTGAGTTGGTTAGGTGGAAGATTATTATATGGTGGGTAGATCTCAAATAAACTCAAAAAGAGGATAGAAGGGTAAGATAGAAAAGAAGGCTTTATGTTCTTAAAAGGTCACTTTTAAGATTTTTTTTGGTGGATAAGTATCTACATGACTAATGTTTATCACTTTCAACTATTACATATTATGAACAAGCATGGTTAGTAGTCTAGGGTAAAAAGTATAGGATGCTCAATAATCTCAATTAAAGGTTTATCCCCTTAGGGATATTTTTTCACACCCTTATTTGAGAGATTATAGATCAGACCAAAAAGTTGTCTAGGGTAGTTATGGATCATGCCTAGATGACTATACCAAAATAAATAATTCTTCACACCTCAAATTATCAATTCAACCTATACTAAATGGTTTAAACCAATGAAATACACCAATCCTCAATTATTTTTTTCACATTTAATATTAATAATCATTAATTAAAATAATTAGATTCATTCATAGCATTAACACACTTCATAATTATTGTATAAATATAGACAAAGAATCTTAAATTTCATTAACACAAAAAATGAATAATAAATAACATAGTTTCATAATAATAAATCTCTAGATCTCTTTTTTTATATTGATCAAAACTTTAACCTTTTTAAAAGAGGGTTCCACATGTATATAAAGTACTTGGGGAAGGGGTCACCTCATCCTCCAAGTATATAAAAACATTGATTAAATTGAAATAACTAGAACATAATTACTAGTTTGATACAAAAATGCATGTTATAAGTTATAGATAACCTCAAACATGCAATGTGTGGATGATGGTAAAAAAAAAATTGTTTAATTGCAACATGGACTTAATAAGACTTAACTAGATATTTACAATCATTACATGAAAAATTATATAAAAAATAGTCTTTGACAAAGGATAAATCTATTCCTTCTTGATACCTTTTGAAGTTGTGGTTAGAACTGTAGTTGTAACTAAAGTTATGATTTTAACTAGAGTTGAAATTATTGTTATGGAATAAATTGTGGCTAAAGTTATAGCTAGGGATGCACTCATAGCTTGGAGTTTAGTGACCATAGGAGCTGAACTAAGATATGATGTTGTAACCTGCTAAGCCAAGAAGGATTGAAGTTGATGATGGTGTTCTAGTTGGTATTATAGGTGGGGTCTAAGTAATAAAATTGGAAGGTGGTGATGGGGTTGATTTATTCTTAGATTTTGAATCTTGATAATACTTGTATTATTTGGCATGATGTGCCCAAATTATGCTCATATCAAGGAAATGAGGTATGGCTACCCTATCTATCCATTCCATTAGCCTTACATGCTATATCTTAGTGGCTCAAAAGATAACCAAAAATACCTCCACTTTTATTTCCTTCTTCCTTACTTTACTCAACTTCACTTCAATGTCTTCTAGAATCAGTAATTGGAGACTTTGTTTTAAATTTTTTGAAGCTTGTTGAATCGTATGATAAAAAATATCCCAGGCTACCAAATTTTGAGTGTTATCTCAAGCTCGTATTAATTAAAGCTCATCTAAAACTTGTGTTTCTTTTTTTTTTCTATTTTTCAAGCTTAGTCACTAAGATTAAAAAGCACTCACCCAATCCCAAACCTCATAAGTTCTTATGATATCTAAATTAAATGCATGATCTATATCCAAATGGGTAATCATATTTAAGTGGTTGAATGCCTTATTAGGAGTGTACAACACCAATAAATTCAATTTATTTTCATCTTATCTAAGAATTTTAAATAATTTTTTACTGATGTTACATGTGGAGCCAATTGGACTCTTAAAGAATGAATAATATCCAAAATTTCATACAACCATAGTTTTTCACTCTGTACATCTTGATCCATGTTGGAAGGAACTTGTGTCACCTAATACTACTCTCTAAGAGTCTCTACTTCTTATTCTAGTTCTTTTCTATCCAGCTTCATTCTCTCATGGATGGACAATACCACTTTAATGTGGGTCTCTATGTAGGACTTAAGGTCCTCAACATAAGGAGATTAACCCTTATTCATATCATACCTCTTTGAAAGAGAGTAAACCTTTGTTTCTTCCAAAATTAAGCCTCTACCACTACTATATTTAATATTTATCTTCCTAACCCTTTGAATTAAAGTTGTGGTTTTATCAAAGAGCAAGCTCACCATGGGAAGCTTGGTGATCTTTATATTAGTCCTCTTATAATTTGATGTTCCTAACTCAGCCCAATATGAAAGAGTTATCTTGGATAAATCTGATGGTTGGGTTCTATCTGTCCAACCTTCTCAAGCTTAGGTTTATGTTTAGTGGATGACTTGGGTATTGAGGTCCAAATTAAATTGGACTAGTCTATGTTCAAAAATTGTGGCATGGGGTAGACAATGTAGATAGGTTTATTCTTGGGGGCCCTTTTTGTTTCCACTACTATTTTTGTTTGAACTAGTCATAAAAAAGGTAGTAGTGAACCTATCTAGGTAGAAGAAGAATCCACTTGGGTGATGGGTTGGTTGGTAGTTGTGGAAATAGAGGTAGAGACTAAAAGATTGGTAATATAGGTGATTGGTATTGAAATAATAATCATTGAAGGAATGGATACTGAAGGAGTAATGGTTGGAGAAGTAAATGTGGTAATTGGAGGAGTAGTGGTTGGATAAATGAAAACAAGCCTAGTATAGAGTGATTGCATAGGAGTAAAATTATTACAAATTTGGGAAGACATAGTAGAATCAACCAATAATGACATGAGAGGAGAAATTCCTAGGGGAGTATTGAAGAGAGAATCATTACCATATTGATCACCACTAAAGGGTTCCTTTACTTTTAATCCTTGCAAGCTCAAAACCTTAGCTTGACACAACTCTTCTTCATCCACCTCATGACTTGGATCTCCTTCAACTAAAGGTTATGACTCTCTATTGGTTATCTTCATGGATGGATTATATGGTATCTCTACCCTAGGCTTTATTTGATAATAAAGTATAGTCTTATTAGCCTATGGAGTAGTCATTACTTAGGGAGGATGGGGAAGAGTAATACTAAATATTAATGTTGTTGAAGCCACCATAGTAGGTGTCATCTATTCCTCATCAAAGGAGTTGAGGAAATTGATCTCCACCTCTTCCCCAAGTGTGTTGTCATTATTCTATGTTATATATTTTGTTAGTTTTTATTTGGCTCTCCTTATTTCAACAATATATGCTTGAACTAGTGGAGTTTGTTCTTCTTCTTCCTATACATCAACTAGGGTTCTTCTAGATTTTTCTATTCTTCATGTTCTCCAACAACCAATATTTCCCATAATAATTACTCTTACTCTTGTTTATATTTCATTAAAATATGTGGGATTTAGGGGTCTTGACCTTGGTTTGATAGATGTTGGTAAGGCCTACCACTCTAGAAGTCAGAGGATATCTAGCCCCCTAGTGGTGGGATCCTAAATTTGGCTTGATTGAGTGTAAGAGAGGGGTTTTCTTGTATCACCCTAAAAAATTATTCACTTAAGCTCATAGTATTAACTCTTTCCTTTAATTCCTCATTATATTTGGCATATAGTAATAATAAGTCATGGTTGAATAACTCATGTTTGTATGGGATTCCAAGGTTGTGAATCTTTTGTTGTACTCTCTTGTGGGGGTCCCAATCCCTATGGGGTAGAGTATCCAATGCATAATCCATATTTGCATTCCCAACTTCTCTAAAATGTGTCCTAAATGCATACTACATCTTCCCAATAGTAATATGGGAGCCATGGAAACTAACTTTATTACTCTTTCTCATATACTCATCTATACCATTCTATATTTGGAATTTAATCTCTTGATCAATAACTTTGTTAGGAACAAACTTGGGGAGCCGAAGAGGGTCTACCCTATGTCCATCAACCATGATGACTATAAAATTTTGTTAGAGCCAATAATCACCCAAGTTTGTGAGTATATTGGAAATACTCTTTTAAATATTAGCTAGAGGTTGGATATTAATGGCCATCTAAACCTAAGGATAGAAGTCCTTTGTTATTATATAAATGTTCCTTATGTATGTATAAATGTGTCTAAAGGAATATAAGTCACATATTCTATTCTTGATATAATTAGGGTTAGGATTCCATAAAACCCCATTATGTTGGTAAATAGTTCCCATGTATGCATCTAAGATGTATGACATCATATAAAAAATTCACCCTTGGGGCCTCTTATCCTTTTGTAGAATCAGTTAATGAAAATGGGCACTAATGACTTCCCCCAATGTATAGGTGCACTCTAAATTAATGAGTAGGTCTAGTATGGGTACCCATTCTAGATTTAAGAAATGAATATTGGAGTGGCCAAAGAGTTAGTTTAGAAATGCCATACCATATGAATTCCCATACTAAAATAGGTGATAGGTATGGGATTTTTGGTATGTTATTTAACAGTGAAAGTCTCACCTGGGAGAAGTCACATTCCTAATGCTTGCTCCACATTATTGTTTTCTTCCCAGTGAGTGAACTATGTAAATTGAAGGTAGCATATATACCTCATTAATTCATATCTAGAGATGTATAAAATTATTTTTTTATTTTTTACATAGTGTAAATAGCCACTATCTATAATTCTACCTTAAAAAAATAAGTCTCGTATCAAGTCAATACTTGACATGACTTCTATCTTGGCATTTGCATAGTGGAGTGCCTAGAGTTTAAATGGCATCAAGTTAGCTGTAAGTTATTTTTCTACTACTAAGATGTCCTCTTCTAATGAAAATGTATTAATTTTCTCTATGATCTTCCATATAGCTAAGTAATTGGCATGGTGATCATCGAACATAGTTACATCAAAGACTGTATCTAGCTATTTTGTGGAGTCTTTAATTGAGAACCTAGATGGTAGTGGATATCCCTTGTATAGCCTAGATAAAGAAACCATTGATTTTGTTTGATGATGGTGTGATGAAATCTTTTGAAAATGGTGGTCCAAGAACTCTATTATGCAAATTTTAAGTCATTTTAAATGTATCTAGGTATTTTTACATTGTAATTGGCTATGTTTACTCAATCTATTGAAAATCAAATGAGGTGAACTTAGTTGGGGGATTGATGTTATATATTTTTTCATTCATTCTAGTTTGTGCACCATTAATCACCAACATATATGATCTCATCACTTTCATTCAATTTGAACTTAACCACCTAGGACTAGTGGGCATATCATGTAACATGATTACTCATTTAGGGTGCCACAATACCACTTCTTTTGACACTTGTCAATGTATGGTTTATTTGGGGTCAAAATTTGTATTCAAGCCTAATTATATTATATTGTGGGCATAGTATTTGAGTGAAAGACCCCAAAATCAAATGATATTTGGAGAGAATTTTTGAGAAACTTTGTCCAATATCTTCAAATGGAAAGTTATCAAACAAAACACTCTGAATAAAAGTATCCAAAGGAATAGTTCAAAAAGACTAAGTGTTATTTAGGGATATTGTTGTTTAGGAGAAAGTTTCTATAGATAAATTCCCCAAATGAAAATCTTCTAAATGAAATAAGTTAAAGAGAAAGTTCCTAAATACCAATACCTTTCGAAGACCAATACCTTCCAAAGAACAAAGTTTATGAATTATAAATTTTCCACATAAGAAGTGATGAAAAAAATGATCTGAAGAAACTTTTATTACCAAAAAGATACCAGAACAAATTTCAAAATAAAGTTCCCATCCAAAAATTTTCCAATTGAAAAGTTTTTGAAGACCAAAATACCAAATACCTAAAGTATCCAAAATTTTGAATAAAAAATTCCTGATAAGAAAACCTAAATACCTATCATACATAGTAATTATTACTAAATTGACATTAATAGATTAGTTTCAATAAATCCTTTTAAATGGAAAATAGGTGCACCAAATATGATTCAATATACATAGCAATTCTTTCTAAATTTACATTAATAAATTAGTTTCAATAAGTCATTTCAAATGGAAAATAGATGCACCAAATGTGATTCAATGTCCAAAACATCTAGTTTCTAAAAATAATAAGAACCAACCTAAACACACACACACCTAAATAATAAATAAGTCCTCTAAAAACAAAAAGGGTCCCCACTTTTCAAATAAAAAATCTTAGGTGGGGTGTGTTGAATAAAACATGTTCTTATTAAATTTTTAATATACTTGGTTACTTATGTAAATTTTGTATATTTTCTCAATATCCTTCAATAAAGGATTAAGAAAGACTTATTAGTAAAACAAATTGGTAACATGCAATGGTTGATATAAGTATTGTTTCATTTATAGTTGCAATTAATTCTATTTGATGAAATCATGATTTTGGATATTGCATGTTTTTGGAAGTGGAATACCAATGACTTATGAGGCATCATACTCTAGACGTGTTTTTATTCCATTTGTAATATACTTGGTCACACATGTTAATTTTTTATACATACTCAGTCTCCTTCAATCAAGGATTAAATAAGACTTCAATTAGTAATTAGTCTTGGTAAAATACAATGTTTGATAGAAATATTTTTTTTATTGCTTTAGATAGCTTGCATGATTGTAAAAATTTTCTTTTAAACTTGAATTTATTTACTTATAATTAAATAACAAGATATATTTTATTTGAAGTTTTATTTAAATTAAAAATGATTTCTTATTATGATATTTGTTGTATTTAGCTATATCCATTTATGAAATTAGTAGATCTATGCTATATAAAGTATGGAATACAAGTTTTTTTTTCAAGATTAAAGTGGATATGTTATATTAGTCTATTTAATATGTGGTGTTTTAAATATTATTGGAAATTAATTAAAATGAAAAACTAAAAAATAATAAATAATAAATAATTTTACTAATTTATTCTAGATACTGATTGTTTACTTCTCTATTCACTTATTTGAAGTATACATATTTAAATCAATCCATTAATTAGAAGGATTTTTATGATTTTTCATGGTAAAAATAAGGATGGAGGATTTTTTTGTTAACATATGAGAATTATTAGTTTGGCATCAAATGATTAACTTTATTGAATGTGAATGTTTATATGATTATTAGGTGTAAGATATAAATAAACATTTCCTTATTTAATGAATGGATTAAATTATTTGATTCATATTCACTTATCACATATAAATGGATAAGACTAAAAATTTATCTTTAAAGTAATTTATATTATGTAAATTTATCTTTTTTGTTAGTTGAGTTAGACAATTTATATTATTCTATGTGTTTTTGTTTTTATGTCTTTAAAAGTTTATTCTATCGTTGAAGGAAAAATTTGTTGTTTTTATTGATTATTGGAAGTAAAATTATATTACATATAATATCAATATAAAGTGAGGTTTAATAAGAAGTATTATTAATCCACATATATTGTATTATTACGTGAAATTCTCTATTTGTTAATTTCAAATATAAACTAATTTAGTTTTTTCTATAACATAGATTTATTGATTAAATGTTCTTAATATTCCTCAATCTTTAAATGTTTTAATGATTAATATAATTTATTATTATTAAATTAAATTGAATATTTTTTATTATATAGTTAAAACAAAGCTATTTTATAAGGTTATAACAACCATAAGTTTAAAAAATTAAATATCCATAGTCAAAGAATAAAGTCCCATGGGTTGTAAAACAAAATTCCTTTAGCGAAACTGATGCAGAACAACATGACATATAAAATAAAACAAAACAAAAAAATATAAATAGCCCAATATATAATATTATACCTCCTCTAAATATATTTCTCATGTGAGTCAACTTGATCTATTTCCTTAGACTTCACTAGTAGTAGTTCTTGGTTAATTCTTCTTCATGTTCATTTGGAGGGTGCTTCTAGGAGACCCTATTTAGGCTTCATCTAGGGGATTCTAATTTTACTTTTGGACTTTGGAATAGGCTGAGTTTTTTTAGTATGTCCCTACCCCATCCAAACATTTATTTATTTATCTAACACAAGGACTTTCTTTTCCTTTTCCTTATCTAATTCTTGCTTAAACTTGGCATTTTTAGCTTTAAGATAATTCCAATATTTTATGAGAGAGTCCATGGCCATATCAATACCTTCAAGTTTATACAAAAATATGCCTAGTTTACTACTACATTTAGTGTTCATATCTACCATTCTACTATTTTTCATATTCCTAGAGACATCATCCTCTTTCTAAGGAATATAAATAGATCAAGGATTTTTTTTGTGGAGGTAGGGGAAAATTCAATAAGTTGATTGAAAGGATAATTGATGGGGATATAAAAATGGGAGAAGGGTTTAGGGAGGGTGTGGTTAGGGGACCCTTCTTGTTTCTCTAGTAGGCTAGATTTATTCTCAAAAGGGTCTTCAATCAGGGTGTTTCCAAGAGGGGTGTCATGAGCCTAGGTGTCTTCAGTTGGCAGGATAGTCTTCCCATGCACGGTTTCACCATTTTGAATAATTATAAGGATGAGACCATAGTGGATGATTTCATTCTTATCACTGACCTAATAGGCTAGGGTCATGGTTTCTAAAGACTTTAAAAGGTAGAATGATAGATTTATTTTATACCCATGAAAGGGATTGAGAAGTAAAAAATGGTGGAATAAAATCAACATATACTACCTTTAAGGGTTAAATAGTTAATTATTTGTATACATATCTCTACATAATATCAAGGAAGACCCTATTGTGAAAATCTCTTCTTTGATTTCTTCAGCATGGTATCTATTTAAAAAACTTTATACTATAACTAAAGTTTGTGGCTCTTATTTTTGTAATCTTTCACCCCCTCACAAGACATCCCATTAACTTCTCCAATACATTCTTTAATAAATACAATTTTCACACCCCTCATCCTAATGGTTTTTTTATTCCATGCAAGAATAAACTACTTCAAGAGTTCCTCATCATGTCCCTTAATCTAAATAATACATTACATTGAATATTTTGAATATCCAAATAATTTAATTATTATTTGAAATATCTTGAGTCTATATCTATTATATCATAATATTAAATCATAAAAATCATTTTCTTGTGATTATTATAATACTAACTAAATCTTGATCTTATGAAAGACAAAAATATGGAAATATTATATACAAAAGTTGACTCTGGTTGTATAATTAATATTATAAGTTCAAAATAATGTTTTATTTGATTCATTTTAATTATGGACAGTTTTAGAAATTATATAATATTAATATTTCAAAAATTCGCTTCTTAAAGATAATGACTATTCTTATCATAAATAGACAAGTTGTAAATTACATGTTCTAAATGCATAATTTTAAATTTATTACTTAAGGTATGAAATTAATTTTAAAATGCACAATAGTTATGTGTTATGTTTAAAATATGTTGAAAATGTATAATATATATGATATCTTTAAAATTGATATTTTCATTGACAATTTGAACTTAGATAGTTCAAATTTGCAAAAGAAGATTAAGTGATAAAAACTAGAATAATGTTGTTATCCTTTTATTTTAGCATATAAACTAATTTTTTTCAAAGGAAAATGTATCATTCAATGTCTTAGATAAATTTATAAAAAAAAATTATCTTAAAATATTTCATGTGTAAAAAATGAGTAATGCATTCTCAATGGCATTTATGGTGTTGGTAGAGTTTTCATTTTGTAAAGGAATATGGTGAGTGAATGAGGTAAATATGATATCCCTATTATAAATTTAAGGAAATCACAATTATATTAAATATTTTGATACAATGATGTTTTTCATTCAAATCTTTCTTATACTTCTATATGAATTGAGATTAATTTTTCATTATTAAGTTTTCATAGTTCACTTTTATGTCTAAAAATAATTTGTGCATTATCAACATGGAATCACCATTATTATATCAATTAGTTTGGTTTTGTTGAGGTTACCACTCATTCATGTTTAAAACCTAAGTCAATAATAAACATAAGTGATCAATTTGTAAGACCATTTTACACTACTAGAAATGAAAGCAAGAGTCATTTTATATAAAAATATTCATAACCTTAGCAAGTTTATAATTTTTTCATTTGCATTTTTTGTGTTGTGATACTTTTTCATATCTTGATATTTAAATTTTTGTACACCACCATATTTTTATGGGATGTAGAGGGCCAAGGCCTAATTATAAATGTTCATCATTATATGACTAGAGATGCTCAAAGATAAAAATATAGGGTAAGTGAGACTATGATTTTGATGGTAAATATTATGTTTTCTAGTGTTCCATGGCTACTAAAAAAAGTGTTACATTTCTAGATCCTTAATATATGTGGATGGATGTGGTGTGGTCATATCATATTAGACTCACTAAATTTCATAGGATATATAGGAGCATGATACTAGTTATTATTAGGGGCACATAATGTTGGCCTACTTTTCCAAGGATTTATACATATTCAACTAAGAGGATTATAGTTGAGGTTTATACTCAACTAATTTTCTACATGTATGGGCCTATAAACATATCATAGTCACATTTACAATTAGGTTTCTATTATCACATGGATTTTGCACCCATTTATTGATGTAATAGCTCATTGTGTGGAAATATAATGAAATAATGGGAACACCTCCAAGATGAAAGACCTTGGATAATTGAGTAAAACTCTGGAGAAGATCAACTTCCTTTTACTAAATTTAGTGCAACTGATAAGTTATTAGTTTTATATAAATTCCACTCGTTTAGTGTTGTTGCTCTTAAATTAGGGTTTAACTAGGAAAAGAGTTTGAGAATGAAATTTGAAAAATTAAAAATGGTGGTTGCACCAAATATTTTTATAGTGGATTTTAATGCTTGTTTGAATGAACACAATAGAATAGAAAATATATTAAAATTTTTTAGGAGCACAAACACATGAAAATGGGGAATCAAAGTCAATATTTTTTATTTTTCATAGAAGGGACAAGATTCTTTTATTTTAATCAAACAATATTCCAAAATGGTAGAGAATACCAAAAATAAACTTTAATGACTGAAATAAGAATAAAAATATCCATAAATATTCAAATAACTTTGCATACACATGGATTTCTTAGACAAGAAAGGTAAATCCTCAATTATTTTTTCATTCTATAGGTTACAACATGTAGTAATGTTACTCAAAATGTAGAATAATGTCCTAACAATAAAAAGATAAGATGGGCTACACCATATTACTCATATTTATACAAAAGATCTCACAAATGAGATGTAGTTAATATAAATTCTAATGCTTAGTAGAATAATCATGAAATTATATAGTTGCATGTGTAAAGAGTCTTGATCTTCAATTGGTGTCATCCTTGACTTGGTACAATAGTTTGGGAAAGAGCATACAAGAGCTAGGTGTGATTTTCAACTGGTAGAGGTGTGGATGGAACTTGAGAAAACTTCATGCAACATCCTTGGTCTCCTTCATATAGCTACAATGGCTCATCATGAAAATGGGTTGCCAAAGTGAAACTTATTTTTATAACAAAAGATAACTCAGGTTATTTTTTTGTAAAACCATAATTTGTAATTTCCAAGTGAGACTTTTACAATTCCAAACCATACCACTTTGTCAAAAATGAAATTTCAATTTCCAATATGTTTTTTTAAAACTTAAAAAATTATAATTTTTTAAAATGAAAAGTATAATTTACAAGTTTAATTTTTACAATTTCTAACCTATCAAAATAAAAAGTGTAAAATACACATGGCTCTTTCTCAAAAAGAGTTATAAAAAAGATAGCCAAAATTTACATGTGTTTTTACGACATTACATTATTTTTACAATAATGAAAATACAATATATGATAATGCTTTTAATATAAATAATTAATCTATTTCCAACACTTCTTTTTCCTCTTTATCTTTCTTGAACTATAATTTCTCAACATATGCATCAAAATCCTTGAAGATCTCTTGAATTCTCTCTTCATTTGAGCCTAAAGAGTAAAGGTTGGTGATCTCAAAATCTACTACTATATTGAAAAGTTCCCTCCTCAAAGTTATGTATTCTTTAGTAACTTTACCATTTGATCCAATGTGTTATGATACTTTATGTAACAGTGGATAGAGATCAAGGTAAAGACTGTGTCTCATGCATATTCCTTTTGGATCACTTCTTTGAATTTACTTTGAACCTATTATATTGAAAGGAGGTTATATTCATAATTTTTTGGATAGCATGATAATTTACTCAACAAATCTTCCATGTCATATAGCATGTCGGTGGCCTTGTCATGGGTAACTTTGGCATTATGGGTAGCATCTTTATTCTAAACTAAGTAATTATATTTATTTCCTCTTGCTCTCCATCATTTTTTAATATGTTTTCTATAAGGAGGATGTCTATGTAAATTGAGTCCATAACTACTAATTTGGGATAGAAAATATTCAAGCTTTATATCTCTCCCTCATATTTATTGACCAATTCTCTTAGGGTGACCCTTCTCCCTCTCAGAACTATACAATGATCTATTTTATATAAATAATTTTATTACCTTTGGAGATGAGATATTTTTCCACTTCCTTAGTATCCATTTCCATGCTATCAATTTCTATCACTACATCAAGTGTTGCATGATCTATGATCTGGGTGACTAGCTATGTTGGTTTAGGTTGTGATGATTGACTAGTGGGCTTGATGAATTTAATCAATACAATCATAATTTGTTCAACATTGTTTTTTAGTTTGTCCTTAGTGAATTTATCACTATCCATTTTCTTAAAGAGGGATTTGATGTTGGATTGAATTACATTTTTTAAACCCTCCATCATAAGATGTCCAAGGTAAAATTTTGATACCAAATAATCCCCCACCACTAGATATTCTTTTTATTTATCTAGTGGGGGGATTATAATCTCTAAATATCTTTCCCATGATGAGTCACATAATATCCTTAAAAAGATCTAGGGAGTACCCTTGGATTTCTTGCATGTATTTGAAATACTAAAATCTAAGGTACTGAAGCACACCATTTGCTTACATTTCTTCCCCATTTTTTGTGATAACCAACTTTACAAAACATCCTACTATGTAAACATTATCACTTGAGAGTAGACAACTAAAAATAATGCACTAGTAGGCATGGTGATAAATGTTGAATCCTATATTGGTATTACCACTGATTGCTTAATAGTTGTCTTTGAAATTTCTTCTCCATATATAGGTTGAAGGTTCATATTTTCATCAAGGACCTACTCCTCACCTATCTCCAATCAATGGGTTGGGGTTATTATATAAGTGGAAGAGATATGGGTAATGGGAAAATATGTGTCTACTAGGGGTGTGTAAGATTAAAGTGATAAAAGAGTATACATAAGGATTTGGAACTTAGGGACTACTAGAAATGTGGATGCCAAAGTATTAAATGAGTCAATTAAAGTGGTTAGGCCACTCAGTTCTAGTAAGGTAGGAAATATGAAGGGGAATGAAAATGGAGTATTACTTATCCCAAGATTTGGGATACCTAGTGGAAATAAAGTCAGAATGATAGAGTCCACATCTATATACTATTGAGTAGTATTGGAAATTAATAGAGATGGATTGGAAGGAATTGAAAATGAAATGGAAGGAATTGTGGAATGAGGGAGTGAAATTATGAGAGGAGGAAGTGAAATAGAAACCTGAGTACCACTAAAGGGGGACCCTGAGTGTTCACTTGATTTGATTGCATTGTTGGCAATGGCCATATTATTATGTGTAAACTAATGAGAACAAAGGATGGAGACACTTGGGGTGAAGGAGGGGTTGAGATGGGAGGAGGAAGTGTTGTATCTAAAATAATGATGGAAACATGTGGGGTATGAAATATAGAAATAGGAGTTGTGACTATCACTAAGATGGGGGTTGAAGCCATGGGTGATTCAATTACAGATATATCCTCAGATAAAATGATGATCATTTGGTCTATTTATACTCCATTTTTTATTGATTTCCCTTTATTGGCCTTATATTTCATCTTCTTCTTTTGGGAGATCATTAGCCTCTCTAATTACTCTGCTACTATACCACTAGGACCCTTTATTGATGGTGAAATTCCTTACTCCTTGAGTTTCAATAGATTTAATGTGATACTCACTATATCCTTGGTCACTTTGACCCCTTTACTCTTAATCTAATTGAGTGTTTTATTGATCACATGATCAGTTCTATCTAAAAGATAAAAATACATGGGGATAGACCACCTTACTACTAGAAGGATTGAGTAATGATCTACTTGTAGTATTTCTTATCCACCAAGGACTCATCATCCACCAAGTCCTTAATGGATAGTGTTAATTTAAAATCTTTGACTTGATGTAAGGTCATTTTGGAATGGTCCCTCAATCTGACCTCCTTTCAATCATCCAAATCTTCCCAAAAATATTCAAAGTAAGGAAAATGGGAATATGTAGAGATTTTGAATGTGTTAGTGATGCTACCATGAACATCATAGTATGGCATTACCTCCAAATTCTTAAAGGGTCATCTATGGCATTTTTACCTTTGCACATTTGGATTTGAGTAAATAAGGTCATGTATATCTACCTATACTAATTGGTAAATGAATTCTTGACTTGTGTTTACTAGATAAAAGCTTGTGAGTTTCCAGAAGTTGTCTCACTAGCTCCATTAATCTCCATTTATCACTCACATATCTTGGGAGTGTATAAGGTAAGCCATTAAATCCATATGCCCTAATTTAGGAGTAGGTGGGGAACTAAATGAAATAAGAACCCCACCAGGTGATCTTTGAATTAGTTGTAGCAGACAATATCTTTCTCTCAATTTCCTTATTGAACATTATTATGATGCAATAAATTAATGCATCATTAAAACTCTTATATTATTGTATGTTGGCCTCCAAATTGAGGTTAGGATAATATTTATACACTTTATTTACTTCACTAGTCACTATTTTAAACCCTAAGAAAACTCTCCCTTTGGCCAATATGTATACTAAGTAAGAGTTTATGTAGAACTTTCTTATGGTTGTACCTCCATTAACTACCTATAGAGGGAGTCACTAATGAGATGGGCCCAGTGGATATATTATTTATTCTCATGTATTATACTAATACATCCACTCCTTGAAAATATTTGTATTAAGACTACTAGTGATCATGTGCATAAATATAATTATGTCTCCAACCTCATCCTTGAAATCAATTCTTGCCATTGTCTTTGGAAATTTGATGGAGTTAGGCTTAGGGATCATAATCCATTATTTATTTATCAAGATCTAGCATCCCAAGTTATTGTCTTGAAAGAAGTTTTTGGATGTTTCTAGAGTTATGTGTAGATAACTCTCAAACTTAGGTATCAAAAATACTAAATTAATAAAATTTGTGTCTATATTTATAATCCTTTCCCCTTTATCATTTAATACCTCTATCTTATTAGAATCATAATTTTGTGTTAGTGTCAATACCAATTTAGGGCTTTGTACTATTAGGGTAAAAGTTACTACTTGTGGCAATCTAGAGTCATAGATACTCTAGATCTAGTCATTCTTCAATTATACATTAATCTTAGTCTAGAAGTCACCTAGGTCAATATGACCTAGGTCTGTATTTGTAATCTCAGTGGTATTAGATTCCAAACTGAGATTTACACTAGGTATTTTTGAATTAAACTTCATCTCTTTCCCAGACATGGATTCTAGAAAAACTATTGAAGGAAAACAAAGTACAAAAGTTGGTAGGATTTGTAGGTGCTAGAATCAAGTGGAAACTTTGACATAACTTGGAGTTGTTCTAAGTAGCTAAAAAGTCCACAATAAAGTGTAGCTATAAAAGTAAGTTGAAATCTCTAGTGGATATTAGAGGTGAAAATTTCAAGTCATATTTCTAGTGAAACTTGGAGGCATTCTGAGTAATAGGAATGTTGATATAGCTAGGAGTTTCTTAAAATAATGGAAATACCATGGTTTTATGTGTTGTGGTTTTCAAGATGAAATCTTGAAAAAATGGGAGGTATATTTAGTAGGTTAAAAGTCTATAAGGACTTGGAAGAATATACCAGGCGAATATTTAATTGGTTATTGAGAATATACACTGGTATATTTTCCTAGCTATGATTTTTAAACCCTAGGTATATTTGCTTATTTGAATTAGAAACCCTATATTTTATCATGATGGAAAAAGATGATGGAAACCCTATATTTTCCTAGATATTATGAATGAGATACTTCCATACTATGAGTGAAAGATAGAAAGGGTGAGGCTTACCATTTTTGCTCCTTTTAGTGTTATTTTATGATTGGCATTAATTAATGATAACATTAGGTCCCTTGGATGAAACCTTATCTATTATCTATAAGTTTTTCAAATCCTCTTGTAGCAAATCCCATTGCATTGGAATGGATAGTGCCTCCCACATAGTGGCATTCAAATTGGTCTTCTTTATTTTCTAAACAATACTAAAAGGGATATTTCTAACCTTTTTTGATGTCTTTGTTAGAGCTATGTCTTATTTTACAATATTTGGAGTCAGCATTTTTGCTTTGGTGTGGCCCATGGGTACAAAGGGTGGCCTTTGTACTATGTTTCTCTTTATAGGTTTTGTCACAACTTTAGAAGTTATAGCTTATTATACCTTGGGGGGATGATTAATTTATATTTCTCTTTTCTTTGAATGTGTATTATCTACCACTAGACCTCCACCATTGAATAATGACTCTTCCTAATTTACACTACAAAAGTCCTCCTCTTTCTAGTTTAGAAGATTTGCCTCACCTTGAATAGGTTCTTGTGTATGTACTTATTGGGAAGTCGATTTTTATTGTTGTCCTTATGTATTTGATATGCCTTACACCATCAAGGCTTGACTGATAACACCATTAGTACAAGTATTTTGGTTATGTGTTTGAAAACAAGGATAAAACCATTCATACTCCTAAGTTAGGTTATTATTAATAGGTAGAATAGCTTTGGTAGCACTTGGTGTAGGTAGAGCATGGATGTTTGGAGGTTTTGCTCACATATTTTGACCTTGTGGATATGAATTATCTTGGTATGGTTGCCTTTTTAGTTGGTATGTTGGGTTATCTTGGTGATAAAGCTTATAGTTCTAGGATTATTTACTCTTAATTTTCTACTGACCCATTGCCAAAACTCTTAATTAGTGATTTAAACTCATATAAATCATCTATAGGTGTGGGAGTTAAATATGGTGATTTGTTTTTGGTGAGAATTGGAGAAATTAGAGGTGGTGGAATGGGAGGTATTTTTGGAAATAGAGGCATTGGTGACCTTGGGGAAATTTTTCCTTCTTGAATTAAATAATTTTCTTCCCTTATTGGAATTTCATAGGCATTAGTAAGTGTGGTGCCACCCATTGATTGAATCATAAAACCTATATCACTATCCAAGGCTCTCAAGTAATATATGAAATCATTATTTAGAGTTGGATTGATAAATACTATAATTTTATTCTATGTCTTTTGAAAACCAAAATTGAAATTAGTGATGTGCTCATGATGAACCCATTGAATAGTAGTTAACTATTCAACCAAGGAAAGGTGGTCACTCTTGTCTTCAAATTGATTATATAGTGTAGTGCATAAGCCATCCCAAACTTAGATGTAGTTGGGAGGAAGATCTTTGTACCACTGTAAGGCTTTACCTTTGAAATAGGAGACTAGGAGCCTAATTTTAAAATTATCTTATACCACATTGTGGACTGAACACATATTAACAATATCTTGTATGTGTTCCATAGGAGTGGTGGAAGTTTCACCAGTAAAACATGGAAGGCTTTTAAAATTTGAGGTGGGTATATCATCATACTGGGCCAACTAGAGTGGGATGCCTCTGTTGAAAGCTATGAAATTTAAATTTCTAACCATTATAGGAGGTATGAAACTAATGGGAGTATTTGGAGGAGATACAAATATTAATATGGGATATAATCTAGAGTAAGGTACAACTCATTTTGATCTCTTATTAGATGAAAATGATAATTTTAAAAAATTATCTCTCTTACCTTTAGTAAATGATCTTGTTTATTTGCTTTCCATACATAAACCTTGAAATTTTGAATCCATAAGCTAGTGGAGTCATTAGGTGATTTTTAAAATTGTACAAGGATTGTACAACTCTCATTGAGAATAACACCAATATCTTTGTAATTTTTTGGTCCCATTGAGCATGTCAAAAAAATTTATGACATAGATTTTGCACTCATTTCTTGATGTAGTAGCTCATTGTGCAAAAATCTAATGATACAATGGGAACACCTCCAAGCTGTAGGAGCTTGGAAAATTGAGGTGAACTTTTAGAGAATGTTGAATTCCTTTCAGTAAATTAAACACAAAGAATAAATTACTAGTTTTATTTCTACCTCTGTACATTTAGATTTGAGTAAATAAGGTCATGTATATCTACCTATACTAATTGGTAAATGAATTCTTGACTTGTGTTTACTAGATAAAAGCTTGTGAGTTTCTAGAAGTTGTCTCACTAGCTCCATTAATCCCCATTTATCACTCACATATCTTGGGAGTGTATAAGGTAAGCCATTGAATCCATATACCCTAATTTAGGAGTAGGTGGGGAACTAAATGAAATAAGAACCCCACTAGGTGGTCTTTGAAGTAGTTGTAGCAGATAATATCTTTCTCTCAAGTTCCTTATTAATCATTATTATGATTTAATTAATTAATGCATCATTATACCTCTTATATTATTGTATGTTGGCCTCAAAATTAGGGTTAGGATAATATTTATACGCTTTATTTTATTCACTAGTCACTATTTTAAACCCTAAGAAAACTCTCCCTGTGGCCAATATGTATACCAAGTAAGAGTTTATGTAGAACTTTCGTATGATTGTACCTCCATAATTACCTATAGAGGGAGTCACTAATAAGTTGGGCCCTATGGATATATTGGTTATTTTCATGGATGACTCATGTGTACCAATACATCCACTCCTGGAAAATCTTTGTATCAAGACTGCCAGTGATCATGTGCATAAATATAATTATGTCTCCAACCTCATCCTTGAAATCAATTCTTGCCATTATCTTTGGAAATTTGATGAAGTTAGGCTTAGGGATCATAAGTCATTATTTATTTATAAAGCTATAACATCCCAAGTTATTGTCTTGAAAGAAGTTTTTGGATGTTTCTAGAGTTATGTGTAGATAACTCTCAAACTCAGGTATCAAAAATACTAAATTAATAAAATTTGTGACTATATTTAGAATCCTTTCCCCTTTATCATTTAATACTTCTATCTTATTAGAATCATAATTTTGTGTTAGTGTTAGTACCAATTTAGGGCTTTGTACTATTAGGGTAAAAGTTACTACTTGTGGCAATCTAGAGTCATAGATACTTTGGATCTAGTCATTCTTCAATTATACATTTATGCTAGTCTAGAAGTCACCTCGTTAAATATGACCTAGGTCTATATCTATAATCTTAGTGGTATTATATTCCAAACTGAGATTTACATTAGGTATTTTTGAATTAAACTTCATCTCTTTCCCAGACATGGATTCTAGAAAAACTATTGGAGGAAAACCAAGTACAAAAGTTGGTAGGATTTGTAGGTGCTAGAATCAGGTGGAAACTTTGACATAACTTGGATTTGTTCAAAGTAGGTAAAAATTCCACAAGAAAGTGTAGCTATAAAAGTAAGTTGAAATCTCTAGTGGAGATTAGAGGTGAAAATTTCAAGTCATATTTCTAGTGAAACTTGGAATCATTTTGAGTAATTGGAATGTTTATAGAACTAGGAGTTTCTTAAAATAATGGAAATACCATGGGTTTGTGTGTTGTGGTTTTCAAGATGAAATCTTGAAAAAATGGGAGGTATATTTAGTAGGTTAAAAGTCTATAAGGACTTGGAAGAATATACCAGGTGAATATTCAATTGGTTATTGAGAATATACACTGATATATTTTCCTAGCTATGATTTTTAAACCCTAGGTATATTTGCTTATTTGAATTGGAAACCCTATATTTTATCATGATGGAAATATATGATGGAAACCTTATATTTTCCTAGATATTATGAATGAGATACTTCCATACCATGAGTGAAAGATAGAAAGGGTGTGGCTTACCATTTTCACTCCTTTTAGTGTTATTTTATGATTGGCATAAATTAATTATAGAATTAGGTCTCTTGGATGAAACCTTATGTTGGAAATATTGTCATTGATGTCAAAGGTTTAGCATTATTGGTGATAAAGGCCCCATTGCATTTAATGTTTTTTATCTTGGCTAATATGAGTTAATATTTATTTAATATTAATGAATATATTTTTGGTTGCATATGAGACAAAATAAGGGCCCATGGAGAAGTCAAAGAGTCACGGGATAAAGACAAAAGAAGGATGGGATGCATTTTCCCATGAAGAGTCATCTTGGGGAATACCAAGAGTCACCAAGTGAAGACAAAAGAGTAAAGGGGGAATTTCTCGTGAAGGGATACTTTAAGGAATACGAAAAGTCACCAAAGATAAGGACAAAAGTGGGAAGGACGTTTTTGGTCATGAAGGGTCACCACATGACTTTTGAAATGCTTGGATATGAAGGGTCATCCAAGATTGGTGCCATTTTCCATGAGAATTGAAAGGTCACAAAGGGGGAAGGCCAAAGGCCATTTGGAAATCTATAAATAAAGGCTTGAGTAGCCATTTTTAATATGTGTGTGAGAGGTTGATTTGATATTGTAATATCTAGCTTAGAAGAGCAATTGTGAGAGATGATTTGTATTTGTTATATCTAGCTTAGAAGAGCAAAAGTGAGAGAGAGGAAGGAAATGTTGTATTGATATATCATTTATTGAGATAACAACATTGAGAGATAGGTGTGTGTATACACAAAGGGGTTAGTGCTCCTGTGGGTTGGTGCTCATGAATTGTTGCTGAGTTGGTGCTTGGCAAAGGGGTTGGTGCTCATGAATAGGTGCTGGGTTGGTGATCGGCAAAGGGGTTTGAAGCTCCTGTGGGTTGGTGCTCACAAATTGAAGCTGAGGTTTGTACTTGGCAAAGGGGTATGGTGCTCCTTTGGGGTTTTTCTCATGAATATATTTGAGATTGATTCTCTGTGGTTTTTCCCACATTGGGTTTCCACATTATATCTGGTGTCTCTCTCTATCTTGTGTGGATGTTTATTTTTTGAGTTTTATTGCATATCTTGAATGTTTGATTAAGTGGAATTTGGTTAAAGGAAAGATTTATAAGATATATAATATACTGATTCACCTCCCCTCTCAGTATATTCCATGCTTAACAATTGGCATCAGAGCAGGTTCCTTTAGAAAGAGTTTAACAGCTTGAAGGTAGATCAAAGAATAGCACAAGATGGCCAAGTAGCTAAAGAAGGAGAATCAAGAATTGAAATCTATGGTTGAGACTCTTAAGGAAAAGGTGTGTATCTTGGATTCTAAGTTGGCTATAGAAGTAAAAGAAAATAAGATATTTATTCAGGATCTTAAGAATCAATTGGAGGTTGCAACTTCAATTTTAAAATCAAAAGAAGAAGAGTGTAATCATTTGAAGGATGAGTTAGGTTCTTTAAAGGATAATCATGAGAAGCTTATAATCAAGGTTGAGAAAGATCATGAAATATCAGTCCAAGGAAAGAAGGATGTAGGTTTTGCAGGCAAATCAAAGAAGCCAATCAGGCAGCCCAATGCTTTCAAGTTTTCAAATTATTTTGATGGCCGTTGTTTTGTTTGTCATCATGTTGGTCATAGGGCAAAATATTGTATGAGGAGAAGCAATGAGTCAAAGGGAGATCTTAGTTACATTCAAGAAAAAGGTATGAGAAATATTGTTTGCTTTTGTTGTCATGAGGTTGGCCATATTGCTAGATTATGCCAAAATAAAATAAAGAGATATTCAAATATGTCAAAGGTTAAAAAGACCCTAAAAGATACGAGAAGAGTCAAATTAAGGTTTGGAGACCTAAAATAGTAAAGGTTGATCAGTTTGAGTTCAAGAATGAAAATTAATTACTTGCTATAGTAGATAAAGAATCAGATAGGAAGGATTGTGCAGAATCTCTTGTGACATTTGAGCATGAGCTTTGTCAAGATAATATAGTTGCAAAAGTTGAGAAAAAGAAAAACATCATAAATGATAAGGTTAGTAGGTCAAAAAGGTTAGACATTCTTAAATGGATTCTAAAATAAAAACACAAGAAGATCAAGGAAGAAACATAGGAGATGTGGGAATCTCTTGAGATTTATTTCTAGAACCCTTCTGTGTGGGGGTGTCTCTTTTAGGCTTCAAGGAGACACTTTTAAGAAAATTGAAGCATGGTGGATGCTATTGGGTCTTAGATATTTTGCATGACAAGAAGTGTTTCAAATGATTATGGTCATAAGAAATTAGAATGTTGAAAAAGAGCTAACAATTTCAGAGAGAAAGAAAAGGAAACTCATGCAGATTCAATCAAGAAGGATCAAAGTTTCAAAGCTCCATTCATCAGGAAGAAGGTTCAGTCATGTTCATGATAGAAGAAACAACTTGAAGATTCTATGTTGGTGTAAACAACTTTTCATGTAAGAGATAAAGATCAGCCATGGTTTGTTGATAGTGGATGTTCAAGGCATATGACAAGAGATAAAAGTAAAAAAGATCAATGGTGGCATAGTGAAATTCGAAGATAAAACCACTACCAGGATAGCCAGAAAAGGTATTTTAAGTTTGGATATTAGTAGAGCCAAAGCTAAGAATGTTTTGTAAGCATAATCTATTGAGTGTAAGTCAAATATGTGATCAAGAATACACCTTAAAGTTTCATGTAGAAGGTTTTGAGATTAGAAGGAAATATTCTAATGAGGTGATTGCAGATTCTCAAAGGATAGGTAAAGATTTATATGCATAATTAGATATCTTCTCAAACATCGACGAGAGGAGTTGGGAGTAATTTATTTTACTTCCTGCCATTGATGTTTAGCATCAAGTGAGGGGGAGCTAAGTGTTAGCTCTAGGTAGGCCCTTTGCCATTGATGTCAAAGGGGGAGAATAATATGTGTAGGTATAGGTGCAAAAAATAGGTACAAGGAATAGGTACAGGTTGCTACAGTAAGGGGGAGTTACTATATGTTTTTAGATGATGGTATGTGCAGGTGATAGGATGTGGCATTTTTAGGATTGAGGTTGCCATCAATGACAAAAGGGGGATTGTTGGAAATATTGTCATTGATGTCAAAGGTTTAGTATTATTGGTGATAAAGGCCCCATTGCATTTAATGTTGTTTATCTTGGCTAATATGAGTTACTATTTATTTAATATTAACAAATATATTTTTGGTTGCATATGAGACAAAATAAGGGCCCATGGAGAAGTCAAAGAGTCATGGGATAAAGACAAAAGAAGGATGGGATGCATTTTCCCATGAAGAGTCATCTTGGGGAATACCAAGAGTCACCAAGTGAAGACAAAAGAGTAAAGGGCAAATTTCTCGTGAAGGGACACTTTAAGGAATACGAAAAGTCACCAAAGATAAGGACAAAAGTGGGAAGGACGTTTTTGGTCATGAAGGGTCACCACATGACTTTTCAAATGCTTCGATATGAAGGGTCATCCAAGATTGGTGCCATTTTCCATGAGATTTGAAAGGTCACAAAGGGGGAAGGCCAAAGGTCATTTGGAAAGCTATAAATAAAGGCTTGAGTTGCCATTTTTAATATGTGTGTGAGAGGTTGATTTGATATTGTAATATCTAGCTTAGAAGAGCAATTGTGAGAGATGATTTGTATTTGTTATATCTAGCTTAGAAGAGAAAAAGTGAGAGAGAGGAAGGAGATGTTGTATTGATCTATCATTTGTTGAGATAGCAACATTGAGAGATAGGTGTGTGGTATACACAAAGGGGTTGGTGCTCCTGTGGGTTGGTGCTCATGAATTGTTTCTGAGTTGGTGCTTGGCAAAGGGGTTGGTGCTCTTATGGGTTGGTGCTCATGAATAAGTGTTGGGTTGGTGCTTGGCAAAGGGGTTTGAAGCTCCTATGGGTTGGTGGTCATGAATTTAAGCTGAGTTTTGTACTTGGCAAAGGGGTATGGTGCTCCTATGGGGTTGTTCTCATGAATATATTTGAGATTTATTCTCCATGTTTTTTCCCACATTGGGTTTCCACGTTATATCTGGTGTCTCTCTCTATCTTGTGTGGATGTTTATTGTTTGAGTTTTATTACATATCTTAAATGTTTGATTAAGTGGAATTTGGTTAAAGGAAAGATTTATAAGATATATAATGTACTGATTCACCCCCCCTCTTAGTATATTCCATGCTTAACACCTTATCTATTATCTATAAGTTTTTTAGATCCTCTTGTAGCAAAGCCCATTGTGTTGGAATGGATAGTGCCTCCCACATAGTGACATTCAAATTGGTCTTCTTTATTTTCTAAACAATACTAAAAGGGATATTTTCAACCTTTTTTGGTGTCTTTGTGGGAGCTATGTCTTATTTTACAATATTTGGAGTCAACACTTTTGCTTTGGTGTGGCCCATGGGTACAAAGGGCAGCCTTTGTAATATGTTTCTCTTTATAGGTTTTGACACAACATTAGAAGTTATAGCTTATTCTACCTTGGGGGGATGATTAATTTATATTTCTCTTTTCTTTGAATGTGTATTATCTACCACCAAACCTCCACCATTGAATAACAACTCTTCCTAATTTACACTACAAAAGTCCTCCTCTTGCTAGTTTAGAAGAGTTGCCTCACCTTGAATATGTTCTTGTGTATGTACTTATTGGGAAGTGGATTCTTCTTGTTGTCCTTATGTATTTGTTATGCCTTACATCATCAAGGCTTCACTGATAACACCATTAGTACAAGTATTTTGGTTATGTGTTTGAGAACAAAGATAGAACCATTCATACTCCTAAGTTAGGTTATTTTGAATAGGTACAATAGCTTTGGCATCACTTGTTGTAGGTAGAGCATGGATTTTTGGAGGTTTTGCTCACATATTTTGACCTTGTGGATATGAATTATCTTGGTATGGTTGCCTTTTTAGTGGGTATGTTGGGTTATCTTGGTGATAAAGCTTATAGTTCTAGGATTATTTCCTCTTAATTTTCTACTGACCCATTGCCAAAACTCTTAATTAGTGATTTAAACTCATATAAATCATCTATAGGTGTGGGAGTTAAATATGGTGATTTGTTTTTGGTGAGAATTGGAGAAATTAGAGGTGGTGGAATGGGAGGTATTTTTGGAAATAGAGGCATTGGTGACCTTGGGGAAAATTTTCCTTCTTGAATTAAATAATTTTCTTCCCTTATTGTAATTTCATAGACATTAGTAAGTGTGGCGCCATCCATTGATTGAATCATAAAACCTATATCACTATCCAAGGATCTCAAGTAATATATGAAATCATTATTTAGAGTTGGATTGATCAATACTATCATTTTATTATATGTCTTTTGAAAACCAAAATTGAAATTAGTGATGTGCTCATGATGAACCCATTGAATAGTAGTTAACTATTCAACCAAGGAAAGGTGGTCACTCTTGTCTTCAAATTGAGTACATAGTGCACTGCCTAAGCCATCCCAAACTTAGATGTAGTTGGGAGGAAGATCTTTTTACCATTGTAAGGCTTTACCTTTAAAATAGGAGACTAGGAGCCTAATTTTAAAATTATCTTATACCACATTGTGGACTAAACACATATTAATCATGTCTTGTATGTGTTACATAGGAGTGGTGGAAGTTTCATCAGTAAAACATGGAAGGATTTTAAAATCTGAGGTAGGTATATCATCATATTGGGCCAACTAGAGTGGGATGCCTCTGTTGAAAGCTATGAAATTTAAATTTCTAGCGATAATAGGAGGTATGAAACTGATGGGAGTATTTGGAGGAGATGCAAATATTAATATAGGATATAATATAGAGCAAGGTACAACTCATTTTGATCTCTTGTTAGATTAAAATGATAATTCTAAAAAATTAGCTCTCTTACCTTTAGTAAATGATCTTGTTTATTTGCTTGCCATACATAAACATTGAAATTTTGAATCCATATGCCAATGGATTCACTAGGTGATTTTTAAAATTGTACAAGGATTTTAAAACTCTCATTGAGGATAACACCAATATCTTTGTTATTTTTTGGTCCCATTGAGCATGTCAAAAATTGTTATCACATAGATTTTTAACTCATTTCTTGATGTACCAGCTCATTGTGTAAAAATATGATGATACAATGGGAACACCTCCAAGCTGTAGGACCTTGGAAAATTGAGGTGAACTTTTAGAGAATGTTGAATTACTTTCACTAAATTCAATGTAACTAATAAATTACTAGTTTTATATAAATTATTTTCCTACAATATTCTTGCTCCTAAACTAGCGTTTGACTGGGAAAAGAGTTTGAGAATGAAATTTGTAAAATTAAAAATAGTGATTGCACAAAATATTTTATAGTGTATTTTAATTCTCTCTTGAATGAACACAACTTAATATAAAATATATTAAAATTTTTAGGAGAACAAACTCATGAAATTGGGATATCAAAGGCAATATTTGATATTTTTCATATAAGGGACAAGATTTTTTTATTTTAATGAAACAATATTAAAAAAGGGTAGAGAATACCATAAATGAAATTTCTTGACTGAAATAAGAAATAAAATATCCATACATATTAAAATAACTTTGCATAAATAAGGATTTCTTAGATAAGAAAGGCAAATCTTCAATTATTTTTCATTCTCTAGGTTTTAACATGTAGACAAGTTACTCATAATGTAGAGTAATATTATTCATATAAAAAAGATAAGGTGGGATATGCCATATTACCCATATATATAATATCTCATAAATAAGATGTAGTTAACAAAAACTCCAATGCCTAGTAGAAGAATCATGCAAATCTAGAACTCCATGTAGAAAGACGCATGATCATCAACTGGGGGCATCCTTGATTTGATAAAATATTTTGGGAAAGAGCATGAAAGAGCTTGGGATGATTTTCAACTAGTAAAGGCATGGATGGAACTTGATAAAACTTCATGCAATGTCCTTGGTCTCCTTCATATAGTTATAATGGTTCTTCATGCAAATGGGGTACCAAAGTGAAACTTATTTTTATAACAAAAGATAAATTTAAGATAACTCAATTTACTTTTTTACAAAAACTTAATCTATAATTTCTAAGTGAGGCTTTTACAACTTTCAAGTCATACAACTTTTTCAAAACTGGAATTGCAATTTCCAATATGTGTTTTTAGAACTTAAGAAATTATAACTTGTCAAAATGAAAAGTGTAATTTGGGAGTCTGATTTTTATGTTTCCAACCTATCAAAATAGAATTTGTAAAATACACATATATATTTCTCAAAAAGCATTATAAAAAAGATAGCTACAATTTACAAGATATGTTTTTACAACTTCACAATATTTTTATAATAATGAAAATACAATATATGAGAATGCTTTTAATATAAATAATTAATCTATTTCCAACACTTATTCTACCTCTTTATCTTATTTGGCCTATAATTTCTCAACATATGCATCAAAATCCTTAAATACCTCCTAGATTATCTCTTCATCTAGGCCAAAAGAGTAGAGGTTGGTGATCTCACAATCTACTACTATATTAAAAAGTTCCCTCCTCAAATTTATATATTATTGAATATATTTACCCATCTAATCCAACATGTTATGATACTTAATGTATCAATAGATAGAGCTCAAGGTAAATATTTTGTCTCATGTAGATTCATTTTTTATCACTTCTTTGAATTTAATCTGAACCTCTGCTATTAAAAGGAGGTTAACTTCATAATCTATTGGCTGGCATGATAGTTTATTCAATAAATCTTCCATGTCATATAGCATGTTGGTGGCCTTGTCATGGGAAACTTTGGCCTTATGGGCAACATCTTTAAGCATATTTAATCTAAATTTACTAGCTCTATCTAATTCTTGTATCTCTACATCATTTTTAGTATGTTTTATGTAAGGAGGATTTCAAAGTTAATTGAGTCTATAACTATCAATTTGGGATAGAAAGATTCAATATTTCTAGGATGACCCTTCTATCTCTCAAAACTATAGAGTGGTCCATTATTATATCAATAATTTTTTTTAACTTTAGAGATTATCTCTTCTATCCATTCCTTAGTATCCCTTCCCATGTTAGTAATTTCTATCACTACATCAAGTATTGCTAGATTTATGATTTGGGTGACTAGATGTGTTAGTTCAGGTTGTGTTAATTAAATAGTGGGATTGATGAATTTATTCAATGAAATCTTAAGTTGTTCAACCTTGTTTTTAATTCATCCTTAGTGACCTTGTCACTATCTATTTTCTCAAAGAGGGTCTATTTTCTTAAAGAGGGAGTTGATGTTGGATTGAACATCTTATTTCAAACCCTCCCTCATCAGACATCCAAGGTAAAATTTTGATACCTAATAGTACCCCACCACTAGATATTATTTCTATTTGTCTATTATGGGTACTATAATCTCTACATATATGTCCCCTACTAAGTCATATAATATCCTTGAAAAGGTTTAGGGAGTAGCCTTGGATATCTTTCATGTATCTAAAAGACTAAAATCCAAGGTACTGAGGGACATCATTGTCTTGCATTTATTCCCCACTATTTATGCTAACCAACTCATGTCAACATACTACTATGTAGACACTGTCACTTGAGAATTTGCAGCTGAAGTTATTGAATTGGTAGGCACAATGATAATTTTTGAATCTCATACTGATATTTCTACTAATTGCTTGGTATATGTATTTGTAATTTCCTCTCCATCTATAGGTTGAAGGTCCATATTTGCATCAAAGACCCACTCCTCACCTATCTCCACTTAAGGGGTTAGGGTTGTTGTGGAAGTGGAATAGGTAGGGGCAATGGGAATAGATGTGTCTACTAGGGATATGGAAGATGGAAGTGATAGAGGAGTAGACATAAGGATTTAGAACATAGGGATTGGTGAAATTTTGGAGGCTAAAACATCAAATGAGTCAATTAAAGTGGTCAGGCCACTCAAGGGTGGTAAGGAAGGAAAGATGAAGGGAGATGAAGATGGAGCAATACTTATTCCAAAAATTAGGATAGCTAGTGGAAGTGAAGTCAGAATGATTGAGTCTATGGCTATATACTACTGAGTGGTGTTAAAAATCAATAGGGATGGAATGAAAGGAATTGTAAATGAAATGGAAGGAATTTTGGAAGGAGGGAGTGAAATTGTTGGAGGAAGAAGTGAAATGAAAACTTGAGTATCCATTGAAGAGGGACCATGAGTGTCTACTTAACTTGATTTTACTATTGGCAATGGACTTATTATTATAGGTAAATTGATCAAAATGGAGGATGGAGTCACTTGGGGTGAAGGAGGAGTGCAGATAGGAGGAGGAGGTGTTGGAGATTAAATAATGATGGAAATAGGTGGGGGATGAAATATATAGATAGGAGTTGTGAATATCATTGAGATGGGGGTTAAAGCTATGGATGCTTCAATTATGACTATATATTTGGATGAAATGATGATCAGTTGGTCTAGAACTACTCCATCTTTTCTTGATTGCCCCATATTAGCCTTATAGTTCTTTTCTTCTTATAAGAGATCATTAGCCTCTCTGATTACTATATTCTTGTAGCACTAGGATCCTCCTCTGATGGTGGAATTCCTTGCTCCTTGAGTTTCAATAGCTTTTCTATGATACTCATTATATATTTGGTCACTTGGACGCCTTTACTCTTGAGATAATTGAGTGTTTTACTAATCACGTGAGTAGTTCTATCTATAAGAGAAAAATACTTAGGGACTAACCACCTTACTACTAGAAGGGGATGAGTTATGATATATTTTTAATAGTTCTTGTCCACTAGGGAATCATCATCCACCAATTCCTCAGGGACTGGTGCTAAGTCAAAAGATTTGACTTGATCCAAGGTCATTCTAGAATGGTCCCTAAATCTAAACTCCTATTCATCATCCAAATCTTCCTATAAATCTTCAAAGTAAGAGACATGGGAATATGTAGAGATTCCTAATATGTTAGTGATGTTACCATGAACATCACCGTATGGACTTGCCTCCAAATATCTAAGGGTCATCTATGTCATTTATGTCTTTGCACATTTATATTTAATAAATAAGGGCATGTATATCTACCTATACTAGTTGGGAAATGAGTTCATGACTTGTGTTTACTGGATATAAGCTTATGAGTTTCCACAAGTTGTCTCAGTAGCTCCATCAATGCCCATTTATCACTCACATATCTTGTGAGTGTATAAGTGCAGACAATGAATCCACATACCCTAATGTAGGAGTAGGTGGGGAACTAGATGAAATAGGAACCCCATTGGTTGGTTTTTATAGTAGTTTTATTAGAGAATCTCTTTCTCTTGAGTTCATTATAAAAAATTATTATGATGTAATAGATGAATGTATCATTAACCCTCTGAAATTTTTATTTTTTAGCCACCAAAGTGATGTTAGGATAATAGTTATACACTTTATTTGCTTTGTTGGCCACTGTGTTGAGCCCTAGGAAAGCTATCCCTTTGGTCAATATGTGTACTAGGTAGGAGTTCATGTATAAATTTCATATGGGTTATACCTCCATCAACTACCTATGGAGGGAGTCACTAATGAGCTGGGCCTAGTGGATATATTATTTGCTCTCATGGATGACCCATATGTACTAATACATCCACTCCTAATAACTATTTACATTAGGATTACAAGTGATCATGTGCAAAAATATAATTATGTCTCCAACCTAATCTTTGAAATCAATTTTTTCCAGTGTCTTTGGCAATCTGGTATAGTTAGCCTTAGGGACCTTAAGACATTATTTATTTATCACTCTCTGGCATCCCATGTTTTTATCTTGAAATAATTTTTTAGATGATTTTGTAGTTATGTATATATAACTCTCAAACTCAGGTATCACAAATAATGAATTAATGAAATTTAGATCTAGATTTAGAATAATTTCCATTTTATCATTCAATAACTATCTCTTATCATCATCATAATGTTGTACTAGTATTAGTACCAATTTAAGGCTTTTCGCCATTATCAAAAAATATGATGATTGTGGTAATCCAAAGTCATACATACTCTAGATCTAGTTTTTCTTGAATTCTACATTTATCCTGGTCTAAAAGTTACCTAGGTCAATGTGACCTAGGTTTGTATCTATAATCTCAATGGTATTAGATTCCAAATTGAGAGTGACACTATGTTCTTTTGAATTAAACTTCATCTCTTTCCTAGACATGGATTCTAGAGAGACTGTTAAGGGAAAACCCAACTACAAAAGTTGGTGGGATTTGTGGGTGGTAGAAGAAAGTGGAAACTCTGGTAGAACTTGGAGTTGTTCTATGAAAGTAAAAATTATATGGTAAAGTGTAGTTACAAAAGAAGGTTGAAATATCTAGTAGATATTGGTGTATATTGTAAGTTAAAAATCTGATGGAATTTGGAGGTATTTTAATCAATAGGAAAGTTCATGGAACTAGGAGTTACTTAAGATAATGGAAAATTTCATGGAGTTATGTTTTGTAGTTTTTAGGTTGAAATCCAATGGAAATGGGAAGTGTGTTTAGTAGGTCAAAAGTTCATAGGGACTTGGATGAATCTACCAAGGGAATATTCAGTTGGTTATTGAGAATATATATTGGTATATTCAATTGGCTATGATTTATAAACCCTAGTTATATTTCCTCATTTTAATTGGAAACCCTAGATTTTATCATGATGGAAAAAACTTTGGAAACTCCTTGAGGAAAAACTAATAAAACTCTATGCAACACCTACTAGATGAATCTAGAAACCCTAATGATGGAAAAACAAGAAAATCCTTAAATAATGACTAGATTTTAAAATGAATTATAGGAAAGATACAAGGCAAAAGTGATTGTGAGTAGTGATAGATTGTAAAATGTAAATATCTAAACAAGGTACCATGTAGGTATTAATGGTGGCATAACATTGCTTACAAGGTACTACATGGCTCAAGGTCATTTACAGGATTAAAGGTATCACATGGCTTGAGGTCTCTATCAGAGCTCCAAGTCAAATTTGGAAATAAAAAATGGATTAAACAAAAAATCCCAAATTTAATTATATATAACCTCTACATTTAGTGCTTTAGTGGTGGTTGTTGGTAGAACTACGTAGTTTTTAAGCACTTTTACAATTTTGCAATTTTTGAGTTTGCACATTGACTTCTAGATTTTGTAGGTAATGATTGTTTAAATTATTTGAAAATAGGAAGGTAGAACTCTAAGAAAAATTTAAAATTTTGAAATTTCTCAAATTACACTTGGAGTTCCAGATTCTATAATGAGGTTGTTGGTGAGAAGCAAAACTTGGATTAAAATTTACAATTTTGCAAATTGTAAATTACTCTCTAAGTTTCATATTCTGAACAAAGTGTTTCATTGGAAGTAGAACACTACCTACAATTTGTAATTTTATAAGTTTCAAATTATAGTCAAAGCTCCAAATTTTATGGGGTGTTTGGTTGATGGGAACCAGAACTCTGCTTGTAATTTACAATTTTGTAAATTGTAAATTACAAATGGGTTTTCAATTTCTACTAGCTAGTGTATTGTAAGATCTGAAGGTCTGGCTATAATTTGTAATTTTGAAAATTGCAAATGTCTATCAGATCTATGGATTCTATTAGTTAATTCATTGTAGGATCTAGAACTTAGGAAAATAATTTACAATTTTACAAACTGTAAATTATAGGTAGAGTTTTGGATTCTAGAATCTTAAGGAAATAGGTGCTTTAGGTCAATTCAAGGTATTTTTCCAAAAAATTAAGGGGCCTCCCTTAGAGTACTTGATGTTTTGATATTGTTGGGATAAAAATATCAATAGTTTCCTCATGTAGCCTGAGCACATACATAGATATATGCTAAGAGGTGGGTTTATAGTAACCATATTAGAAAAAACTCCATATATTATCAAGTTATACTTAACCAATAAAAATTATAGATGATCATATGAATTTTGTATATGGGGTTTGTAGGTTGGTTTGAGGATTATACAAAGTTATGACATATGTGAATTAGTCTGTCATTACATGGCTAGTTTCCTATTATTATTGAAAGGTTACAATATGAGCATATGACTCATCATTTTTGGTATTTGATAGGATGTGAATATAGAATAACATACATGGACATTGATGCATAGGGATACCTAATATCTAGGTGATAGATATCATTCTAATAATAATAATCTAGTACCACTTCCTACATGATAGGTAGATCCCATAGAAGTGATAAGATATTGATTATATGATATGTACCATAGATTATATTGATGGTGTATGAAAAAACAATGGCCTTTGTTATTTCCTATTGTAGCTAAGGGAACTAGTGTTTCACCTTATGCTCAAGGTGGAGATGGTGGAGGAGAAAGTCAAGAATATGAAAAACCATTTTGAATTGATGTAAATATAAATGTGTATTTAATTTGGTATTTTAATATATATTTTTATTAGTTGTTAATTTTTTGTGTTAATTTTATGTGGATTTGTGGGAAATGCATACTAGATAGTAGTTATTGATCAATCTATTCATATCTTGACAAGGCACATCCATGAGAATGTAATGGGATAAAGATTAATTGATAGATTAGATGGAATTATAAGTGAGAATATGAATTTTTTTATCACATGTATATTAATACTACCACTTGTATTGCTTCAACTAGAACTCAAGATTATCTTAGAGAACATTTGACAAGGCAAAAGATGCTTCCACTAGATATAGGTGATTTTGATAGTCCAAAATATTTTTATAAAGTTTATATGACTTCAAACAAATCATAATATATTAAATTCTAATAATGGTAAGAAATAATAGTTATTTAAGAATATCGAGATAGACATAGTAGGTCTCAATCCTAAGGTCCTCATGTAGATTATGGTTCATCATATTATATAAGTCTTAGGTCTAGGAATGATGAGGATGAAATCAACGGACATGGAAAATTCCCCCATCATTTAATGATACTATTATCATTTTAAAATGTTATTAAAGATACATATGATGTTATCATGCATGTTCCATGTCATAATTAAATATTTAATTTATGAGATGATGTCATATTTATTTATTTTAATTTATGCATTTAAATTTTTTATTTAATAGTTATATAGAAATGCATAAAATAATGTGGAATTAAAGCACAACATATACGTTTAATAACTAACCCATGGAACCCCCACAAATAATTCTATGAGACATGTAAAAATATTCTAACCAACCACTCAATATTAATGCTAAAATATAATCATCCAAATAAATATATAAAAATAGATGATGGTTCTATCCAATTATGATCTATAATGGTTTCTTCTCATGCTCTTGTTATGTAATATTATTTACTTGTACCATTCCTTGATGTTGAACTGGTTTGAATTATATTTGGTACCCACACTTGTGTAATATAAAATATAAATTTGTTCTTATTTGTACCATTTGGATATTATAATATGTAAGAAAACCATTTTGGAAAGTTAATGAAATAACTTTGTTTATGTTATCAAAATTTAATTCAATGATTTATAACCTTGATCATCCCAATGTGCCATTTCCTTGTGAAATAATGTTTTCTAGATATAATATTGTATCTATTATATTAGGCCCAAAATAAATTTGTATAATAATATATCCCAAGGCATCCTCAATAGTATGTGTATGCTCTAAGTCTTAATCATGGTATAAAAAATCATTAATAAATCCAACTAAACTTGTATTTAATTGTTTCTTTTCACCCTAAAAAAATTCCTTTTATAAATTCACCTATAATAAGGGATCAAAGGACCAATGATTAATTTAGAGGAACATCCTTATATAGATTGACTCTCATAGAATGTGAGCTAGAATAATATATTCCTCTTATGATAACTTACATATAATCTTGAGTGACCATTATATATTTTAAAATAATTCCCTAGTATATTTCATCCTTCCTAAAATGATTAGTAGAATAAGATGCATATGGGGACATTTTTTACCCATCTATTATATGCTCGGGGTGTTGAGACTAGAACCTTTCATAGAATGTGATAAATGAAATGGGTTTATAAATTGTTGATGTGTTTGAATCCTTGTTTGATATATGATTACATGAAAAATACCTTCACATGGTAAGTATAAAAATCCTTAACACTATACCCAAATACTTGGAATAACTAACATTATGCTTCTTATGCTTATTTACCTACTATAAGAACTAGAAGATGATATTATATTCTTATTGATTGGTATAGTACCTTACATATCAGTTATAACTCACTTATTTGTGCACGAGTGAAAATAATTCAATAAGGTATAAAATTATAATGTGTGATAATGTCATGTTTAGAAATTTATTATGCCTTTAAACAAGTTCTTGAAATCCTTTTTGTAAGGCATAACACATAAATTTATAAGAATATAAAGAGATTTGGGTAATATGTGTTTAATAACATTTAACTCAGAATGTGTTTATTACTTTCAAAATATTTGATGTTTAAATTAATTTCTTGTGTGTGGATTAATTTTATGTAAATTCTAAATTGGAAACTCAACTTAAAGCTCAACTAGTGAGAAAAGAACTTGGAAAGCTATAAGGAAAGAGTAATAAATTTAAATATATTTATGTGTTCCTTGTCTTCTTTGACTATCATAATATTGGGTTATTTTTATGGAAACAACCATCATTGAAATTTTCAATTATTATGCTCTTTGAATCACTATTATAACACCTTGTGATTTGATTTATAAGCCAATGTTAAGTTTACTATGCATTTGATCATTTTAATGCTTGTTAGAAATAAAAATAATGTTTAGCTGTATTGTTTTGCATACATATAATTTTTTTCACTATTTATGTGTTTATTCTCTTGTTTTTTGTGGCTTCAACCCAAAAACATCTTAAACCTAAAACTAGGATCTTTGATTAGTTTATCTTTAAGAAAGGTTTATTTTTTTCTTGGCCTAACCTTGGTATGTATACAATAAATTAAGTACTTGGAATATTATTAAATATCCTTGAATAAGGATTACATAATGATTATTTTGTGTAAATTTTAAAAGTGATGATTAATTTGTTTAGACTAAATTCTTGGCATAAACAAGGCATTTTGATTTGTTATGACCTTAACAAAGATCAAAGGCTTAAATCATTGATATTTTGTTTTGTTGGATCCTAAAAAAAACTAGTTAAATGAATTAACAATGAAAGAGGATGATGGTTTGTGGATATCTTTGGAAAAAAAACTTGTTGACTATGTTTGTTGAGACAAGGGAGAACTAGAGCTCATAGAGAAAAATGAAGGAAATTAAGTGGTAGTATGTAAAACTAAACTATGTTTTATTTATAAAATTTATTACTATTATACTAATGGAATTTTAATTTTGGAAGATACATTTCCTACCTTGGTATAAAATTCTTATTGTGGTATCTTTCTTATACTATTTAAATTCAAATTATTGTTAAGGGACACCCCCAAATATGGGAGGGAACTAAAAAGTAAAGAGAGAGAAGAAGAAAGAGATGTGGTGGATCCATTATATTCCTACGTGAGTAATTTCTTACAAAACCTAGAAATATGTTCTATGAGTGGTTATTTATTTTTAAACTTACTAATTAGTGATATCTTTGAGCTATATTATATATTTGTATATGTATTCGAATGGGTATACTTATACACATTTATACATAAAGAGGCATGGTTCAGGTTTCTATTATTGTTTTTTCTTTTTTCAATTTCCTCCTAGTAAGTTTGTGGAGTTATCATTATAGTTGAAAATGGGTTATTACTGAAATTCACTTTAAAACCTCTATTTTCTCACTTGAACAGAGTCTTGGGTATTAAGTGTTGAAATTACCAAAACTATTTTTAGTCCACCATAACCCTAATAATTTATTTAAATTATTGTAAGGGTATCTCAAAAGAGTGAATACTAACATTTTAATTTTTTTATTTGAAAATAATTTTGATAAGTAAAAACTCTTATAGTGTTGTTTTTAATTATTATTCACCTTGCTCTGACATGTATATTCTTGGAGAAGCTCTATGCTTAATCTTAAAAATGATTCTTGTTATTTTAATAATGTATTTTGATCCATTATATAATGAACCCTTATCCAAATAAGAAACATTTAATAAACCATATGTAGTTACTCTTTCAATAAGAGAGTTAGAATAAATACGTGATGATCAAAATGTGTCTCGGTTGGTAAATAAAACATGCATGTCTTTTACAGATTATCTATATCCTTTGTGTATGTTCTTGATGATGTAGTCACTCTATTGAACTATTATGGTTATTTTACCTTACCAATCAATTAATATAAATTAAACATGTTTTATAGAGTTTAAAATTAAAATTATGATATTTTTTGGTTTCTTATGCCTTTGAGTGAAGTATTTTAATATAGTGAATATTATTTGATATATTATAGTGGTTTTTTCACTATTTATTAAGTTTCATACCTTTATTATCTAATTTATCTAGGTTTGATAAGGACTTGGATTTTTTATGAAAAAATTAAAGTTAATAAATATGTACAATATCATGTTATTCAATTGTATTATTAGTTACAACTATTAATGATACTAACATGAAATACTACTCTTAGATTAGTCTAGTAGAGTTTAAAATTGTTTACTTGCCAATTTTTACTAGCATACTCATATTTTCTTTCTCTTGTAATAAGTACAAGATGAATTATTATTGGAAATTATTAGAGTGGTTTAAGTTACTCATTGATCTACAACCATCACATGATGTGTACTTGTTGATAATTTTCTTTTAATTGAAGTAAAAATATTAAAGGTAATTAATATTTTTAATTTAATCTCATGTAAATGGAAATAATTATAATAATATTTATTGGCTTGATTAATTCATCTCTCATTATATGAATCTTCCTTGAACGTTTAGGATTGGAATCCTTTCACTAAATTCAATTATTCAAAACTATTTATAATCTATATTGGTGTATGTAGTTGGTTATGGAGATTATTAATTAACTATGTCTAAAGAACATGTTGAGTTGTTTTTCAAACTTTATAATCTCTCATTTAATGTTTTTTATATTTTGTTATTATGTTGTACATAATATCTATGTTCTTTTTATTTTGTCTATATGTAAAATAACATATAATCAATAAAAAATAAGTTCTTGTCATTATTTCATTTATATTTTAAATAAAGGGAAAATATCAATTCTAGTTTTATTGATGAACCAATTTTCAATATTATTTTAGTAATGATTCCATAGTGTAAGACTATGTTAGCAATGTTTTTTCTTTGGCCCCTAAAAACTTATTCCTTTTTATTGCATAGTATAAATACTAGCTTGGATCTGTGGCTATCTTGTGTCATCCTTAATACCATAGAAGTTCACCCAATCCACAATCTTAAAATTAGGTTTGCTTAATGTGATGAATGGGATTTTATAAAAACTTATAAGTTCTTTTTACATTATATTATAACAATGTGTTCAGACAAATCAGAGCCCATGTATTAAATATATTAGTATATGTCATTTAATATATCAGTTATCATGGAACTTTCCATAAGTTTGGATTTGAGTAGATAAGTAACTTATATTAGTTATCGTAGAACTTTCCATAAATTTTTATTTGAGTAGGGAAGGAACTTATTGTAGTAAATTACATCCTAGGTTATGATTTTTAACTTGTAGAACTTAGTCTTTTTGAAACCTCTTATTCTTGGATAATTTTATCCCATATAATGAAATTGTTTCCTTGATTATATTTATTTACATTTGTATTCTAATCCTTCGCTCTTTGATAAAAATAAAATTCACTTACTGTGAATTATTTGGATTGAACCTTATTTTATTTCAAAAAATATTTAAATAAAATACATTATAAAGTATAGTAATATAGTAATTTAGTAGAGTGTATTGAGTATATATCTTTGCCACTTAATTTAGTTTAATGAGTGGGTATTTATTGTCTTTATGATAATAGATTTAGGGAGAAAAATATAGAATAAGGTTATTATGTAATTGATGCCTTAATTTAAGATCTTTGGTTCTTAAATCTCAAACTCTATATATTTTAACTTGATATAACATTTGGGATATATTAAATAATGTGTTTTCAATAATTTTATGTCTAATTTTAGATGTCATATTTATATATATTAATTACTTAGTAGGAATTTTGAAGGAACCCTAGATTCAATTTGGAGGAATTGAGTTAGATTTTGATTTAAGTAAAGGTAGATTATTCATGTCTATGATTG
Source organism: Torreya grandis (assembly GCA_037957365.1). Taxonomy (NCBI): domain Eukaryota; kingdom Viridiplantae; phylum Streptophyta; class Pinopsida; order Cupressales; family Taxaceae; genus Torreya; species Torreya grandis. The sequence goes on from JARHVA010008731.1 coordinate 76,210, forward strand.
GATTATAACCTCAAAATTTATTTATTTTAAACTAATTAATATTGGAGTGAGTCTTATGACCTTGAATTTAGTAACTATGGAATAGTTTATTTTAATAGTCATATTTATTATAATTATTAAGAATAAATATTACTTGTCATTTCAAAAAGAGAGATGCTTGAGTTCTATTTCTTCATAAAATAATTATAAACATAAATTTTAGATTAAATATTATTAAATATTACCCTAAATTATTTAATGAAATTTCTTTCCTTAAATAAAGAATAAGGACAATCATTACCTTGATTGATAATAAGGATCTTAAAATCCATTCTATTTTTTGGCAATTGTATGTCTGTGAATCATTAAGTACCATATGCTTGAACTAACAAAGGTTGTTATAAATTATTTCATAAAATAATATCTTTATGCTCTTAGTTTATCGATATTAATTGAACTCAACATGGGGTAGACTGAATTATCAATTAGGTGGGTCATTACTATTTTCTATGTCTATTTTAGATATATTTAGTTTTGATTGTTGAGTTAATTTATTCTTGTAATTTACATATTTGTATCTATGATTAAATTATGAACTAAATATGATTATGCATTAGATTGAGATTGGTATTAATTCTAAATTTTATCCTTAAAAGGGACCATTTGAAATCATCAGAGTAATTTAGAGTATTGAAATTAATTTTTTGATGGTTTGTTCCATTTTATTCACAAGGAATCAACAAATTTTATATTAAGTTGAAGGTGAAGTTATAATATTTTATTTTATTATTAGACTTGAGACAAAAATTAATTGATAAGTATTTATGTTGAGATAACTATAATATTATAAATTCAAGATAGTGTATTCCATGACACATTACATTGTGTCTTTTTGTTGGTTTATATAGAAACTATGTAAATATACCCACTTTGTGGAAGGAAAGAAACTTAAGGTTTCTTAAATCTAGTAAGGCATAAATTTATTCAAAGTAAGATGTTTCCATTTTTTATCTTAATATAAACCCAAGTTCATTATCCATATGTGGTGTTGGTTTTCATTTCTCTTGGAAGCATATTAGGCTTTCTTGTCTTTAATTATGTGTCTTATCCCAATTCTCATGAACTTGAAATATTTGTCAATAAAAGAATTACTATTTTATAATTATTTCAACTTCCTATCTTCAATATTTTGTGAGCCTTTGCAAAATGTCTCTTTAAGTATTTTTAATTTAAAATAAGTTTGACATTAGGAAGGAATAATAATCTGTAATGTTTTAGTTATATTAAAAATTGAATCTCTAAGACTCAATTTTAAACAACAAAGGTTTTAAATGAATTTTTCATATGATTGGTTGATTCAAAAACTAAGAGAAATGAGTACAAGGAAATTCCACCTCCAAATACTAAGACCTATTTTTTTTGAAATTCATTGAACTGATTATAAGTGGAAGTTCTTACTCTTTCCCTAAATTAGACACATTTTTGAAGTTGTGACATTTGGTATTAGATCCTATGTTTCAACCATAGGTATTTATAATAAGGATAACTAAATTATTTTAAGCATTGAACTAAAAAAATAATAGTTTCCTTTCATTATAAATATGAGGTGATATTTTAAATGGCATTTAGCCTCTCTTGATTCAAATAAGATAGTGATATGATCTATGAATTTGAGGTGCTAAGAATCAATAAATTTTCTTTGGAACTAATATTTTTGGGTAAAACAATAATTTTACTCAATATATGATGTTTACATATAATATTGGATAATTAAAACCTTATTTAAATATATTTTTTTGCATGAGGGAAAGCATCACTTGTCTATAGTTAGCTTGTATATGAAGGTCAATAAGAGGCAAGATGATTAAAACTTAGCTATTAGAAATAAGGGTAGATACATGGTATTGTTTAATAATTGAGTCATTATAAGGTACTTAGGGTATTATGTCCTTATGAAATATAAGGGTTTTACATAACCCTGAATGGTCAAGTAAGGTGAAAATAATAGGCTTGTTTGGGAAAGTCAATGAAGCCTAGGGATCTCTAACATTATGAGCCATTTAATACATGAGGAATGAATGGTTGTTATTATCCATTTATGGTTTAGTGGATACTAAAAAATACACTTTATTAGAAGCAACTTTGTTTGGGAAGAGGTGATGTATATTTAAGACCATTAAATCCAAATATGTACATATTATATTATATTTTGATCTCATCCAACCATTATGATTTACAAAGAAATATGGTAGCCTATATGCTTCATTATTTTAGAGATGCTTCCAACAGCATCAATTCATTATAGGTGATTAGTTTTTTGATATTATAAATAGACATTCCAAGGGTTGTTCTATTCATTTACTATTGTCTAGACTTGTAGGGAATAGTGGGGGCTTACCTTTTACCCTATTAATATCAAGTATATGTATTTATTATTTCCTAATTTTGGTTTCTTATATGATACAATTACTATAATAAAATTAAGGAACTAATATGGTATATTAGACATTTTTGTTTTAGATATATGTTATAAAATTATAACATTATTATTTGTATGATGGTAGCTGATTTAAGATTTGGGCTCTAATGTTAATGTGGTTTTATTTTTGGGACAATGAATGTTTGAGAATGACATGAAGTTATAGATTATCAATTAGAAAGGTAAGTTAGATAATTTTCTCCTATCTTGAATAGATTTTTAAGGTAAGGTTACCTCATATAAATTAATGGGTGAGGAATTTATGCCATAATAATATCATATGGTAACTTTTAATCATCAATTTAATGTTCTATAATGTTACTTTCAAATTAAGGAAAACAATTTCATTACTAGAATAAGGAATTAGGTGGTTGTTATAATGACCTAGTTGGTTTAGGTGATAACTAATAATCCTTAAATAGGATAATGTAGTCTTTACTCAAGTGTAAAATTGGTATCAACTATTCGTTAGTACGTCCCAAGCTAGCCCTTTTTCAAAAACCTCTATTGATGACCCCCCTTTGAGACTAATTATTCCCAAAACTAAACCTATCCTTATGGATGAGGTTACATCTAGGGAGGTGGCTAAGAAGAGTAAATTTCACTTGGTAGAGAACATCAAACATAATAAAGAACAACTGGAACTTTTAATACTAATTTACATAAGGCTAGAATGAATTTGGTGGGACTCATACAAGAATAAAATGCCTTAAACAAGTAAGATAACAAAATAGTATATTAATTCACCAAATCTACTAGGGTGGATATGACCCCTAGGAAGGAGCACTTGATGGTATCAAAAACCCCTCCTCTTATGGTCCCCAACACTACCCCCATCAAGAGAAATTGAATTCATGAATAGGTATCAAAAAGACCATGAATGATCCTACCTAGAGATGACACTAAATAATGTGGAAAAATAAAAAGGGATAAAGTTTCAAAAAAAAAATAGGGTGAACCAGAGAAGAAGACCAAAGAAGAGAAGGATCTTTTGAAGGGCCCCTCCTCTTAAACTATTTATTTTATTTTTGTCTATTTTTTTGATTCTCATGGGGATATTTAACTAGTTGTTTATTTTTACTATTTTATCCCATGGGGCCTACTACTATTTTTTATAAATTTTTTAACCTATGGTTCTTGGTCCTTATAAAACTAGGTATTTTACCCAATCAAATAAATTAAAAAATCTAAAATTGGGGCTAGAATTAACCTCAAATTAATTATGTTCTATTTTCTTCCCTGATGTAAGTAAGGTTAGAACTTTTTATATCTTTGATAAGATGGAAAAAGATGAATAAAAGTATACTTTTAGAAAATACTACCAAAATTTTATAATTTATAATAACATAAAGATTATACTAGATTCTATGCTTTCTTACCTCAAATTAGTATGGTTGCACTAACACACACCTGATCAAGACTAATATAATATCATATTATTATTTTTTGTTTTGATCAAGTTATTTGATCTAATATGTGGTTTTATATCATGAAATATTGATCTATGTGCTAAAAGTGGAGAGGTTTACTTATTAAGACAATGTTGTCTCCATGTTGGATTCCTGAACACCACTTAAAATGTCACTTCTTGAAAATGTAGGTACCTAGTTATTATTATAATGTTGGTTGGCATTGGTAAGTGCATGATTACTCCTAAGTAGGTAATAAATTTCTAATTTATTTCAACTATAATTATGTTGGTAATGTGTTATTATTATTATACATAATATTTGTTTAATCAAAGGAGTAAGTGTAGGTATTATTTTTTCTTATAGTGAATAACTCAAGAGTACCATATGAATATGAATGTAAATATTTAATGTCAAATGAAAAACCATATCTTGGATTATTTATTTTCAATGTTTTCTCATTCCAAATTAATGTGAATAAAAATATTATGGATTGCACCAAATTGTTCATCATTTAAATATCACATGGCCTAATAGTGGTATCAAAGATTAGGCACTCAAATTCATTTTTTTAATTTGATGTTATATGTTTCCAACCAATAATAATTTAATTTTATATTATTTATCCTAATATTTGGTTTTATGGCTCGATCCTTAGTCCTTATTATAATAGTTTTTTTTTTAATATTTCTTGACATCATATTTTTATTGGTGCATGGCATATCTTTATTGACATGAGTTGTTTTGGAGGTGTATTTCCTTCATAGTCTAATTTAGTATTTTTTAGTTTATTATCATGTACATTTAAATATTATATTTTTTCTAGTATACCAAATATGGAGGAGAAGCCTTTATAGGCTTGAGGATATTTTATTTTAATCTTTTTCATTAAAAAAAGTAAACTTTCAATTTTTAAAGTTTTTTTCAATTTTGAAGTATTTAAATCCTATTTTGAAAGATAATCTATGAAAAAATTCAATAAAAATAATAAAATTGTGCAAAAATTAAGATAAATAAGGAGATCTACTCTTTACCCAATCATTTTTTTATCGAAAGGCATAAATCTAGAAAGTAATACAAATTGAGTATATATTTATGTATGAGGTTTTATTGTTAATTTAATGATAATGGTATAACAAATCCTTTCCAAATAATACCTAGGTACTATGTACCATTATGATATCATGTGCCCTAACATTTATTTCACATACTATCAACTATATAAAAAAGACAAAATTATTTCATGTACTAATGAGTATATATGAAGGGTAAACATATAGAGAGGTTTGGTATATAAATCTAGTGATATATACAAAATGTGACATTTTGGAGTGATAATTAACCAAAATTTTGGCATTTCAAAAATAAAAATAAAAGTAATGAATTTAATCAAATTAATTTTGGCATTGATTGGTAAAGATATCTAGTTAGAATGTTATTAGAAAGTGGAGAACACACTCATATTCAATGATCTCTAGTTTAATATTTGAAATAGGGATACATAAATAGTTGAGACAATATATAATGTAAAATATATTAAAACATAGAAGTATAAAAACTAAATATCATTGGACTTGATGAGGGCCTTAGTTGACATAGATATGTTTCATCATATTCAAGGGTGTAATAACATTTAAAAAAATTAAAATGCATGTATGATTCCCACTCATAATTTGAATTCTGTTAATTTTAATTTAAGTTTTTCAACCTTGAGTTTAAATATGGCTATTTGATGACATTGGCATTAGAAACACGTGAGATCAAGTATGATGTGGATTCCACAAGTGTCAAAATTTACATCTATATGACTAAATTCATAAAATCACTAATTTACAAATATTAAACCTACTTGGATTCTTTAAAATAAATTAATCATTTTAATATTATCACATTTGATCAATTGGTTGAAAATATGGTGGAAATATAAAAAGTCTTTAGAAGAAAAATGGAGTCCACTAGTGAAAGTGTCTAATATGTAAAAGTAAATACTTAAAATACATCCAATAAGGTCACACCTTCCAAAATTGAAGGAAATAAAAATTACAATAATAAAAATATTGGAAAAGGTGACAAATATAACAATCAAGGTGGTCAAAATAAAAAGTAGAATGATATATCTCATTTGTTTTACACCTGATGTAGCAGAAAAGGAACCCATGAGGATCACAAGTGAAAGAATATATGGGATAAAATTTAACCATATCATAATAATAAAAAGGAATACAAATAAAATAATCCATATAAGCCAAATTATTGTCAATTCACTAGTAAATGTGTGCTTTCCATTTTAGATGATGAAGCAAATAATGCCTTAATTTGTCATGATTTTATTCTTAGGTTATTTATAGTGGTGCCATCCTAGATATGAATTTATAAAAATAATATTTGAGGTGTTTAATGAAAAAAATTATGTTTCAGCATTCCTCGCAAATAGATCAAGTCTACAAGCATAGGAAATAAGTACAATCCAACTCAAGTGTCTAGGACTTCTATATTTCTAACTTAAAAATGTCATATACCTTCCTCAATTAATTTTTTTTTTAAAAATCTCTAATGATCATTTGGAAATAATTACATTCCATTTTTATACATAGAAGATGTTAGTATCAAAATAAAAAGTGACAATGTGGTGGTCTTGGTTAGATACGAGGAAGAAAAAATTCTCAAACTTAGGGGTGAACCATCAATTTCAAGGAATTACACTCATCTCATTAAATATATAATGTATATAAGCATATTATGGAATGAAATATTTGGGTATATCACTATAAAATCATTCATGTCTTTCAAAATAATGGTATTTCTAGTTTTCCTACCTTGTCAAAAACATTTTATGAAAAGTGTGAATCCTAAATTTTGACCAAACACACAAGAGGACCATTTTCAAAGTTAAAATGGAAATCTACCAAAAAATTATATATGGTTCATAAATACTTGTGTTCTCTTATAATTATCTTATTTGGTAGTCATAGGTATTTCATGGTGTTCATTGATCACTACAACAGAATGACTTGGATATATTTTATAAAGAATAAATCATAAGCCTTCGATACCTTTCAAAAATATTAAATGATGATTGAAAAGGAAGCTCAAACCCACATTGAAATAATTAGGACTAATAATAGTGGTGAATAGATTTTAAATATGTTTGAATCCTATCTTGAGAAAAATGTTAGTACATCAAGTTACAACATTGACATACAAAAGAGCAACCAATAGACATCCTAACAAAAGCACTTGGATGAGAAAAAATTAAAAATCCCAAAGGAATGCTTGATCTGAAAAAGACACTTATAGATTAAGGGGGGATGTAACAATATTTCACATATTTGTTATTAATCCTAGGTATCTTACATAGATTTTATTTTTTTCTAATAAGTTAGTTTCCATCCCATAGGAATATAAAGGTTCATTTGGTAATGTGAAGTGAATAGCCATTTCATGGATTATTTATTGTAATGGTTTTCTCAATTTCAATTTTAATCATGAATTCAACTTTGTCTTACACCAAATATTTCTCATTTTCATTATATTAGTAAGTTTTTAAACCTAAAAATGTAATCAGATTAGGATTCTCATTTGTGATTAATCTATTCTCCATTCTTCATTTCTCCAATTTCCCAATCAAATTTATTCTAAAAAAATTCAATCTTGTATTTACAAACATGTGTCATGGTTGTAGAATATATATTTGGTTTATTTATAGATTTATTGGTGTTTTAGTCTATAAGGATCTTTCTACCTAGTATGTACTCTTCAATGACTATCAAAGATTTGATAATTTACATTTTATTTGGAGTGTGGTGTCTTGGAGAAAAATATGCACCTTTGAAGACCTGTTAGATATAATTTCATCCTTTTATAAAATATTTTGGCTATACTTCTAGTTAATACATATTCCTAAATATCTGTGGAGGATGTTATGATCTACCATACATGTGTGGTTGTATTTGTTGATTGTAATTGGTGAAAACAAAAGGAAAATTTGAGCTAAATAACATGTAACTTATACCAATATTTTAAAACCTACATGGTTCTTTTATTCTTAGATAATTACATGTTGGATGATGGCATATTGCATTCTAAAATCTACATTTTAGTTTTCTAAGTTGACATAGCATTCCACATGGTATAACCATTAGTGAGTTGAAATTTTATTATATTATCTTCTTTCTTTAAAATTTCCATATGGGGTTTTGATTTTATATTAAGGAGGTTCAAATTTTAAAAATATTAAAATTTTAAAATATTGAAATTTTGTCCATATAAGACAAATAGACAAGTGAAATGTACACATTTTAAGATTTTCCAATAAAAATAATAATTTCAATTTTCTAAGTGCTCAATTTCAAATTTTGAAAGGTATTTAAATTTAAAGTGATTTTTAATTTTAATATCATTGAGAAAGATACCCTAAATCATTTTTTTTAAATACTACCAAATTTTTCAATTCAATTAAAAATAATAAGCTTTACTCTTTTACCCATTCATTTCTATCAAAAAATAGAAATAAAAAAATGAATAAAAACTGAGTATATCATTAAGCATGAGGTTTTATTATTAAGTTGGTGTTAATGATAGGGTGAATCCTTTTAACATGCCACCTAGGTACTACATAACAATCTACTCTCATGTAACTTAAATATTCTTTCATGTACTAATGAATATGTAGAAAGGGTTAACTTCTTCCACATACCGATGCATAGATATGAAGGGCAAATATATATATAGAGGTTTGGTATATGGGTCTTGTGGTATATAGAAAAGGGGAACATTTAGAGTGATATCAAACTATTTCAAGGTAAAAAACTCAAAAATCTAAACTCAAAATAATGCATTCAATCAAATCTATCATTGGCATAACATTGGCTGATAAAGACATTTAGTTATAATGGTCTCAAATATTCAAGAAGGTACTCATCTTCAATTATCTATGGTTGAATATTTATTATTTAGAGAAATAACCAATTAAGCCAATAGGTAATGTATAGGATATTTAAACATGGACACAAAAAAGCTATAAAGCATTAGCATTGATGAGGTCCTTAGTAGATAAAGATGTGTTTCAACATATGTAGGGGTTAAATACCCCATAGGAAATATTTCACAAACTAAATGAGCTATATGATTACAAATCAAAGTTGGAGTTTAGTTAGTTAAATGTTAAGTTTTTCAACTTAGAGTTCAAATATGGTGTTGTGATGAGATTGGCCTCAAAAATATGTGCAATCAAGCATGATTTAGATGCCACAGGTGTCAAAATATACATCTATATGACCACATTCATAATACCTTCTTCCTAGCTATTAAACCTACTTGGAGTCTCTACAAGCAAGAAATTAGTTGAAGACTCACATTTGATCAATTGGTTGCAAAGATGGAAAAAGCCTTTGTAAGAAAAAATGAGTCTATAATAGGAGAAAGTGTGTGTTTCGTAGATGTATATTATTATAAAACATCCAAAAAGGACACATCTTCCATAAATAAAGGTAAAAATAACTATAAGGAAAAGTATAAGGGAAAAGGTGTCAAAATTAAAATCAAGGTGGTCAAAATAAAAAATAAAATGATAAACAAAAACTCTACTAAGAGATGGTGTGATAGAAAATTAAGTCATGAGACTCATGAATGCATAGATACATGGGATAAAATTGAGACATATCATAAGAAGAAAAAAATTAAAATCATTGACACTAAAAGAGTTAAACTTTCCTCAATTTAGAAGTGAATGTGTGTTTTCCATTATAGATGATGAAGAAAATAATGCCTCAATAATTTCTTCATGGTTTGAATCTTGGGTTCTTGATAATGGTGTCAATATACATATGACCTTCTAAAAATAATTACTATAGGAGTTTAATGAATAAATGTATGGTTTAGTAAACCTCATAGATAGACCAAGTCTACAACCACAAGGAAGAGGTAAAATAAGACTCTAGTGTATATGGCTTATATATTTCAAACTTTGAAATGTTTTATACCTTCCTCAATTGAAATAAAAAGTGTTGTTTATAGTGATCATTAGGAAAAAAGTCCATTCCATCCTATTAGCTAATGGTGATGTCACTATCAGAATAAAATGTGATAATGCAGTCATACTGAATAGATACGAGGAAGGAAAATTTCTCAAACTAAGGGGTAATCCATTAAAATTAAGGAATTATGATCATTTTTTTAAAGATATATTGTCTCAAAATATGTTTGGGAATGTTATATTTGAGAATACTCACTATAATAACATTCATGTATTTGAAAATGCTCCCAGCACGTGTGCATGCCCCCTGTTCCCTGCGCACGCATGGAGACTTTGAATGCAGAGGGCATACAGGCGTGAGCGTGTACTTCCAGCCTGGTCCAGGCAGCTGCAGATCTGGCAGCTGGTGTGGCTGAACCTTTACTAGCGAATGGGGATAGGATTTTGGTTGTGGAAGGGGGTTCTTCTCTAATGACGGATTCAGTAAATGGCTCCCCTATTTTTGGGTCTATCCCTGGGTCTAAGGGAAGAACCTATGCGGATGTGGCTGCTTTTGAAGCCAAAATTCATGATGTGAATCACCAAGCTTCTGCTAGGAGACTTAGCAAATCACCTGTAAGTGTTTTAAAACCTGTCAGGGTTAATCTTGATCCTAATACTGTTAAAGAAATCTTTGATCAGGTAGAGTACTTTTCAAAGTCTATGGCTATTTGTAGATTTCATGGCTTCTGGCCATCTCATGCCGATTTACATGGCTGGATATCCCAGACATGGCTGCCACTAATTGATGGAAATGTTGAAATTTATCCTTATGGTAAAGGTTTCTTTATAGCTTTATTTCACATTGTTGAGGATAGGAAGACTATTCTTTCCAACAGAAATTTCTTCTAGAAGGGTAAATACCCTCTCTTCGCTTAACGGTGACATATGGACTTTAATCCTGTAATGGAAACTTTCAACAAGATTCCTGTCTGGGTTCGGGTCCCTAATTTACCATTGCATCTATGGCATGATTCGGTGTTTAAAACCATCAAAAATGCTATAGGGGAATTTTTATTCGTGGACACAGAAACCAAGAGGTATTTTAGATCAACCTATGCTCACCTTATGGTTGAGGTGGATGTTTCTAAGGGCCTCCCTGAGGTGATTTGTCTGGATTCCCCTAGGGGATCTTGGACGCAAATGTTAGATTTTGAAGGGCTACCTTTTCGATGTAGAAAGTGTCATCTGATGGGGCATGTTGCAGCCCGGTGCACTGCAAGGAAATCCAGACTTAGAAGATCTCCTTCTTGGTGGACAGAAGTTGATCATGATCACTATATTGCTGAACAACCTGAGGAAGCTTCGACTGATTCTGAGAATGAGAATGAAAAGAGCATCTTATCTATTTTGACGGATCAAGAGTCTCAGCTGGAGATGGTTCCTATTGAAGGTTTGGTGGAGATTGGATTATGTAATCTACCTGAACCAATTTCTGAGGAGGTGGTGGTTCCTCCACCTATTTTGAAGGTTTCCCCTAGGAGTCAGTTGTTGGCTGGTTCTCCTAAGGTTTTGGCTGAGGTTTTGTCACCCTCTAGGCTTCATGATTCTTGGCCTCCTATGGAATGGGTTGCTGAGGCAGCTAAGGTAGAGGATGGCTGGACTACTGTAAAGAGGAAAAAATCTAAGCCGCTGGTCCCTCCTCTAGATATGAAACTTCGGTCTTGTAAAAAAAATAATAACTATCAGTTATTGTTTGTCTAGCTTTTGTAAGCTGTTTTCAGATTACTGGTTTATCTGGTTTAGCTTTTGTAGGTTCCAGGTTATTTTGTTTCTTGGAAGTGCTTAAGGTTTATATCTTATCTGATGTAAAGGGTTTCGGGGCCCCTTCAAAACCTATTTTTACCTTAATCTAAAACATTCATGTATTTGAAAATAATGGTGTTGTTGGAATTCCTACCTTACCCACAAAGTCAAATTAAAAGTGTGAAGTCTAAATTTTATCCAAACATGAAAGATAACCATTCCCAAAGTCATAATGGAAAGTAGATATAAATTTTCAATTGGTTCAATCAGACTTGTGTCCTATTCCAATTCTCTCAGATAGTATCCATAAGTACTTCATGTTGTTAATTGATCACTACCACATAATGACTGGGATATACTTTTTGAAAAATAAATCATAAGCCTTCGATACTCTTACTAAGTTTTAAACCATGATTGAAAATTAATATCAAACCCCCATAAAAACACTCAAGATAGATAATGGTGGTTAATACACTTCAAAGAAGTTTGAATCCTATATTGATAAAAATGTGATAAAACATCATCTCATAGTTCCTTAGACTCTGTAACAAAATGGATTTGTATAAATGATGAAAAAAATGTGATAAATATGGTTCATGTTATGTTTTAATTCAAATAAGTAAATATACACTTTTGGCTTGAAGAAACTAAAACAACACTATATCTCTACAATAAATCACCATCAATAGCTCTTGAATTCAAGAGTTCATATGAGATGTGGTGTGGTCATCTTCCTTTAGTTTAATATTTTAAATTTTTTAGATCCACTTGATCTGCATTGATTCCAAAATATAAGAGGAATGATTTAGACCACATGAGTCATAAATTCATCCATTTTGGATATTTTGAATCCTCCAAGGCATACAAGATATATGATTAGAAAGAGAAGAAGTTTCTTATCACAATAAAAGTTATTTTATTTGAAATTGTAAAGGACAAAACAAGTATTCATTAACAATTGAGTTTAATTGAGAAATATGCAAAGATTGTTGTCTAAAATGAGAGTGATTTGGGGATTCAAAATAATGAGTGAGGGACATATAATTGGAAATCAATTGATTATTTATTGTCTTCTATAAATTAGATTTAAACTCCTCTTGAATGAGAAAGTTCAACTTCATCCAAAAATGAGCAAGGGCCAAAAAAATAGAGGATAAAAAGTGGAGGAACTTTATAAGATGAAATTTAAGCACCTAAACCACATAAAAATATTCCTAAGTGGGAAAATTAGACATTGAATGATGTTACACCTAATGAAGTTGGTAGAATAGGGACTAGAAGTGTATATATAGCCACATCATAATTAAACAAGGCCCTTGAATAAATTCAATATAAGATTAAAAGGATCACCTTGAATGATTCTCTAGAATAATAACTCAATGTTGCATTTTATTTTGAATCAACATATTCCAAACAAGTTGAGAATCTTGAACCTTGGAGAAAAGCAATGAAAGATGAGTATAATGCATTGGCCAAAAATGGGACTTAGAAATTGGTTGATCCTTCGTATGGATGCAAATTAATTAGATATAAGTGGGTCTACTAAAAACATAGATAAGGATGATGGATCACTTGGAAATAATAAATCAAGTCTTATCACAAATGGATATGCTCAAAAGAAAGGAATTGCCTATAATGAAACCTTTTCACCTACAACAATTGGACTACCATTCAAACCATGTTAGCTTTGGCAACTCACAAAAAATGGAAAGTTCACCAAATGGAGATCAAATTTTAATTTCTAAATGGTGACCTTAAGGATATTTTGTACATGACACAAACCAAATTTTTTAAAATAAATGGCCAAAGGCATAAGGTTTAAAAACATGAAAAATCATTATATGGTTTAAAATAAGCCACTCAAGCATGGTACAACAAACTAGTTGAGCACCTCATGAACATGAACTTTAAATTTTTTGAGTTTGAATATGCAAATATTTTTTTCAAAATAGTTGTATTTGTAATGGTGTATGTTTATGATTTTATTATCATGGTGGAAAATTAATGGTACACTACAACATTCAAACTAGAGTTGATCAAAATATTTGAAATGATTGATTTATGTTATCGTCATTACTATTTGGGTAATAAGTAACTCAAAAACCACATTATTATTTTCACTCAGCATAAGTACATTGGTGACATTATGAACAAGTTTGAAGTGGAAGATTATAAGACTCTCAACATGCCCATAGAATGGAATCTCAAATTGACATCCAAATATACACCATATTTGTTGGATGGCACTAAATACAAATAAATCATTGTAAGTATAATTTATGTGACCATGAATAGACCAAATATATCCTTTATTATTGGTGTTCTATCAATATTCATAAAACAACCCAAAGATAATAATTGGGTAGTATCAAAAAGAGTCTTTTTATATCTCAAAGGAACACAAAACTTTAGGCTGAGATACTCCAGGGTAGGAGATTTCAAACCAGTTAGATATTTATATTTTGAATATGTTGATGATCATGAAGAAGGAAAGTCTACCATAAGTTTTTTGATGAATTTTAGAACATCAACTATCAGTTGGAAATCCAAGAATCAATCAATACCATTATTTTTTTAGTAGAATCATAATATATGGCTACTTCAGAAGCAATTAGAGAGATCTTGTGTCTCAAAAGGGTTATTTCATATTTGTAGTAACAATAGTTTTTTTTAACACCTCTCATGGTTGACAACACTTCTACAACCCAATTGGAAAATAATCTAGTCTTTCACAACCAAACCAAAAATATCAACACTAAATTTCAATTGATTCAACACTATGTGAAAGATGGTATTGTCAAGTTGCAACATCTCCATACAATAGAGAAACTAGCAAACATCCTATCAAAATTACTTGGATGAGAAAAAATTGAAAAACTCAAAGGAATGCTTGGTCTGAAAAGGACCCCTATAGATTAAGAGGGGATGTAACAATATTGTACATATTTTTTATTAATCCTAGGTGACTTAGGTAGATTTTATCTTATTATAATAAGTTGGTTTCCATTCCCATAGGAATAGTAAGGGTCATTTGGGAATGTGAAGTGAATAACCATTTCTTGTATTATTTATTTTAATGTTTTTCTCAATTTTAATTTTAATTATGAATAAATTTTTTCATTGCACAAAATATTGATCATTATCATTTTGTTAATAAATTATATAGCATGATAGATCAAACATTATCTCATAGTCCCTTGCACTCTGTAATTAAATGGAGTTATCAAGAGGATGAAAAAGACTATGTTGAATATGGTTCATACTATGGTGTAATTCAAAGGGGTAAATTTGCAATTTTAGGATAAAGAAACTAAAATATGTGTATAACTCTATAATAGGTTACCATCGTTAACCTTTTAACTTGAGACTCTATATGAGATGCATTGTGGTCATCTTCCATTAGTGTGACATCTTCATGTTTTTGGATCCACTTAATATGCATTGATTCCAATATAAAAGAGGAATAATTTGGACCATAAGAGTAAAAAATTAATTCACTTAATATATTTTTAATCATCCTAGGCATACAATATATATGATGTGAAAAATAACTAGTTTATTTTCATAAGAGATTTTGTATTTTGTGAAACTACAAAGGAAAAAGCAACCATTGATCTATAATTGAGTCAAATTGATAAATATACAAAGTTTGATGTATACAAGGAGAGTGATTTGGAAATTACAAGTAATGAATGGGGGACATATAATTTGGAATCAATTCATTCTTTATTGTCTCATGTACATGAGAATGAAACTCCTCAAGAAGGAGAAAATACAACTTCATTAGATAATGAATAGGGTCTATTAGAATAGAAGGAAGAAAGTGAAGGATATTTATAATATAAATTGAATAACCTAAACCATATAAATATATGCCTAATTAGGCCATCTAGACATTAAAAAATGTCAAACTTGGTAAATCTGGGAAAATAGGTACTAGAAGTGCACATGTAACCACATCATAATCAAATAGATTCATTCAATAAATTAAAAATAAGATTGAAAATCTCAAATTATATGACTCTATATAAGAAATAATCAATGTTGCATTTGATTAAAATCAAACATATTTCAAACAAGCTAAAAGGATTAAACATTGGATAAAAGTAATGAAATATGAATACAAAGCATAGGTTAAAAATTAGACTTGGAATTTGATTGATCCTCTAATCAGCTACAAACCAATTAGCTAAAAGTGGGTATATTAAAACAAATGCAAGGCCAAAAACTCAATTGACAATCCAGTCTTGTCATAAAAGTATATGCTCAAAAATAAGGAATTTACTCTAATGAAAACATTGAACCTACATAAAAATGGACTAATTTTCAAGCCATGTTTGCTATATAATCTCATAATAGATGGAAAGTTCACCAAATGAACATTAAAATAATAAATCAAAATAGTGATCTTAAATAAATAATTTACATGATGTAACTCAAATGTTATGAAATAAACAACTAAGAACACAAGGTATAGAACTTCATTTTAACCATTTATGTGTCTAAACTAAAATCAAGAGTGAATTTCCACATTCACATGTAAATTTGATCAAATTTTTTTATTTAACCCAATTTTCTCACACAAATATCATATTAATCCAAAATCATAGTGACACATCCCTGATTGGGGTAATGTAATGTATTACAATATTAATTATATCAAACACATCTTGAATAAAATTGACCCTTTGGAAAAAAATTTACAAGATTGGAAAAATAACATTGAAACTACACCATTATTCTAATTACCAATTAATCACCTTGATTAATTATCCCAATCACTCCTCTGATGGAAAATTCCATGAGTTTGGAATTATCTATTATCATAAACCAAAATTTATTTATTATGTCACATTATCAATGTCACTTAAGGAAGTTAATGGGAAAGGGAATGAGTGAAATCAAGTTTTACACCCCTCTTACAAATTCCTCCTTTGACACTCCAAGAGGACAAATGATTGTGATTTCCTTCCAAATCTCTTCTACAATCCAAAAAGGCCTTAATTGGGGTTTATTAAATACTCAATGTGTGCAATCATGAGTTGTAGGACTCATCATCCACCTTTGATCTTATCTTAGATCAGTGGTTCACATTCAAAACAAAATTATTAAATTAAGAGCCTTTAGCTAGTATAGGTAATCTCTCTTAAAGTAAACTTAGCATGCCCAAATCATACTAGAACATAAACATTATCATTCCAAGCTAAGCCAAAACCTCAGGTGGATAAGGAGAGTTGATGCCCATGTAAAATCAAAATTGTTAAAGACTACTAGTTCATAAGCCAAGTTCAAACCTCTTTTCATGTTGATTTTCATGTAAAACTCCAAGTAATGTATAAATTTAGTTTTATCTTATTTTTTGTATTTTTTTCTTGTTTATCATAGCTCACCCTCAAGCATGGGCTTAGAATGTTATTTTCCTTAATTTGTTTTAATGTGTATTTATTAATAATAAAAACTAACATCTTATTTGGATTCCTAACCTACATAATGACATGCCTAGTGGTGGGACCCCTACACACCCCATAAATAATCTAAGACATTATTCATCCTCCTAAGTGGAATATTTATTCTAAAAATCAACTAAATTCTTCAATTTTATCTTCCATTGAAATAAATGGTTTTTCCCTCAGTATCAATATTTTTTATACCTCACAATCTATGGTTTCACTACAAAATTATTGATTTTGATTTCTATTTTAATATTTTCTATCATTTTATAGGTAGTTGTAGTCAATGATTTCATATTTTTAGCATTTTTGATAATTTATTTGGTTATTTATCCCTCTTAATTGGTGGTTTTACAAACTCATAATAAATGATTCAATTGTATAATTGGTATTTTACTCTCTATTTTAAACTATTTTATCATTTTTTAATCCATAAAAATCAATGATTTCAACTTTAAGTGTTTTATCTGATTTATGTGATGGTTTCACTTTGAGATTCACTAGTTTCATTTTGGGTCATATTCTCCTCCCTTACTACTTTTTAATGGTTTCACCTTTTCAAAAATTTCCTTGGTTTTTTCATCCCCCAACCCTAGGGTAGACCCTAAATTTAGAAACACCACTTTCCCTAAGATTTTTACCTACTTCAAACACTAAAAAAAAATATTCAAACTAATTAAAGTTGTACACAAGTCTAAATCTAGTGATGATGAAGATGAGGCAAAGTTTTTATATTTCTTCAAGGCATATGAAAAATGTGGGTTACACAAGGTTTCAATCAAGACATAAGTTTTTACCAGTGTAGACCTCTTCGATAATTTATTCCTCATAGTCAATTGAGTATAGAATGATGTCCATGATATCATGTACTCTACATGGTCTAGGCATAGTATTGTAGATATTTTGAGATATATATTCAAGGCAGACTACAATATCCTATAACAAAACCACCATATACATTTGGGATAACACCTATCCAATTTATGAAGTTTTTAAAGATTGGGCAAAAAACCTTGATGTTAAGTGGGTCAATAAGGAAGACATAATTCTTACATTGTCTACACCTTCAAGGAGGGGTTAGTGTTGGTATGATCCTACTTGATCAACAGTTTAGGGAAACTAACTATCTACATGTGAATATCTTGTGGGTGCCTTTGTTGTGATATCCTTTTCCTCTATGAGTTTCACCTCCTTGGGTCTCTATTCTAGCCCTGCCACCTCCTATGATTCAGGAAGCTCAACTTTAGGCTACATAGGTACTATGGTTCAACATCAATAATAACCTTAATTTGAGTCCAAAGTATGATCAATAGTAAGATACCATGGATATCTCTTCCCCTTACTCCACTATCCCTCAAATATATAGTAGATCACCCCATGGTTTCCATTTACCTCAATGGCACTCTTAGGTGGTGGCTTCACTATTTCCCATTCTAACTCCCTCATAATTTACTCAAGTACCTATATATATATCTATGTACAACATCCTCACATCCTAATTTATATCCATCCAACACTTTCCATCATTAAATATCCCTACAAATCACCTTAGGTTTCTAAGAGACTTTATTTCCTAGACCTCAACACTCCCTTTAGTCCTTTTTAAACTTCAACCACCTCCTAGTACTCAATTTTCAATAGAATCATTAGTACCAAAAATAATGAGTTCACATGTGTGCACAATATAGTTATCTCTATCCACCTCAATGACACCTACAATCACCTTGTTGTCTCCCTAGTTAGTTCTCATCACTATCACCACTTTGGTCCCTTCCACTATGATAACACATGTTAATTCGAGTAAGGGGCCTAAGAAGAAGGAAAATGGTAACTCCCTATTGGACCTCTAATCAACCTCTAATGGATCCTCTAATTTATCCTAGGCCTCCCTTTTATATCAACCTTGATACCCAAGGTTATGCCTTTAATGATCCAATCTCCTCATTTATTTTGAATTCTCCTCTCCCATGTGCCATGAACCCAAAGGTCAGTTTGACCCAAAGATAGTTGTGCACCTAAAGTCTCCCATGATCTTACCCATTTGTCCTTCCCCCTTTCACCCCATGTTTCCATCTCTTAAATTTATCTCTTCCTTCCTTCTCTCTACTTTATCTGTTCCTCATCCTCTCATGCGTCTACCTCTATCTCTACCACCCCACCTTCACCTCATTATAAATTGCGGATTGTCATAGCATCATAGGTACTCAAGATGATCTTATATGGTGATAAATAATTCTAGTGTTTTAAAATAATCTAGGAATATGAGGAGGATCCTAGAATAGAGATTCACTCAAGAGAGTGACTTAGTGTGTGGTAGACTAATAAATAACTCTTATCCTTCACTAAAGTGAAGATAGGCAATGGAGAAGAAAAGGTGGATGAGGATCTAATCTCTATTCCTTGAGCCACTCTATGCAAAATAAAAAGAAACCATTGATCTAAAATTGAGTTAAATTGATAAATATAAAAAATTTGAAGTATACAAGGAGAATTATTTGGACATTACAAGTAGTGAGGGGGGGACATACAATTGGGTATTAATTTATTCTTTATTGTCTCACAGACATGAGAATGAAACTCCACAACAAAGAGAAAATACAACTTCATTAGACAATGACTAGGGTCCATAAGAATAGACAGAATAAAGTGAAGGATATTTATAAGGTAAATTGAATAACTTAAAGCATATAAATATATACCTAATTGGGCTACTTTGACATTGAAAAATGTTAAACCTGATAAATTTGAGAAAATAGGTATTATAAGTGCACATGTAACCACATCATAATCAAATAAGTTCATTGAAGAAATTAAAAATAATATTTAAAATATCAACTTAGATGACTCTATAGAATAATAAATCAATGTTGAATTTAATTCAAAATAAACATATTTCAAACAAGCTAAAAATATTAAACCTTGTATAAAAGCAATGAAAGATTAATACAATGCATTGGTTAAGAATTAGACTTGGAAATTTATTGATACTCCAATTGGATACAAACTAATAGGATGAAAGTGGGTATATTAAAACAAATACAAGGCCATAGACTCACTTGAAAAGTATAAATCTATACTTGTCACAAAGGCATATGATAAAAAAGGAATTTACTCTAATGAAAACATTGAACCTACATAAAATTAAACTAATTTTCAAACCATGTTAGCTATATAATATCACAAAAAATGGAAATTTCCCCAAATGAACATCAAAATAACTCAAAATGGTGATCTGAAACAAACAATTTACATGATGTAACTCAAATGTTTTAAAATAAACAACTAAGAGCACAAGGTATAAAACTTCATTTTAACCATTTATGTGTCTAAACTACAATCAAGAGTGAATTTCCACATTCGCATTTAAATCTTATCAATAAATGTTATTTAACCCAATTTAATCACACAACTATCATTTTAAATCATAGTGACACATCCCTAATTTGGGTAATGGACTATATTTAAATATTAATTATATCAAACACATCTTGAATCAAACTGACCCTTTAGAAATGTTTTTACAAGATTGGAAAAATAACATTACAAATACACCATTATTCTAATTACCAATTAATCACCTTGATTAATTATCCTAATCACTCATTTAATGGAAAATTCCATTAGTTTGTAATTATTTGTTTTCATAAAACCAAAGTGTGAATTCATGAGTTTGAGGACTCATACTCCACTTTGGTCTTGTCTTAGATCAGTGGATCACATTCAAACCAAAATTATTAAATTAAGAGCCTTTAGCCAATATAGATAATTTCTCTTAAAGTAAACTTACCATGCCAAAAACACACTAGAACCTCAAAATTTTCATTCTGAGCTAAGATAAAACCTCATGTGGATAAGGAGATATGATGCCCATGTAGAATCAACATTGTTAAAGATTACTAGTTTACAATCTAAGCTCAAACCTCTTTTCATATTGATTTTCAAGTAAATCTCCAAGGAAGTATAAACTTAGTTTTTTCTTATTTTTGGTATTTATTTATTATTTACCATAGCTCACCCTCAAGAATGGGCTTAGAATCCTAATTTACTTGATTTGTTTTAATGTGTATTTATTAAAAATATAAAATAAAATCTTATTTAGATTCCTAACCTACATAATGACATGCCTAGTGGTTGGACCCCTCCACACCTCACAAACCATATAAGACCTTACTCATCCTCCTAAATGGAATATTTAATCTAAATATTGACTAAATCATTCTCTTTTATCTTCCAATTAAATCAATGTTCTTTCTTTGAGTATGGGTACTTTTGATACCTCAAAATCGATGGTTTCACTACAAAATTATTGATTTTGATTTCTATTTTAATATCTTCTATCATTTTTTAGGTAGTTGTAGTAAATGATTTCATCTTTTTAGTAGTTTTGATCATTTATTTAATGGGTTCTCCCTATCAATTGGTGATTTTACAAATTCAAGATCAATGATTTGATGGTTTTACTTTGAGATTCACTGGTTTCTTTTTGGGTTATATTCTCTTCTCTTATTACTTTTTTTATGGTTTCACCTTTTTAAAAATTTCCTTGGTTTTGTCATCCTCTAACCCTAGGGTATACTCTAAATATAGAAACACCACTTTCCCTAAGAATGTTGCCTACTTCAAGTACTACAAAAAAATATTTAAACGAATTGAAGTTGTACCCAACTCTACTTCCAATGATGATGGATATGAGGATAAATTTCTATATTTCCTTAGGGAATATGAAAATTTTGGGTTACAAAAGGCTATAACCAAGCCATAAATTTTTCCCAGTGTAAACCTCTTCGATAATTTATTACTCATAGTCAAGCGAGTGTAGGATGGTGTCCATGATGTCATGTGATTTTCATGGTATAGGCATAGTATTGCAGACATTTTGAGAGATGCATTCAAGGAATCCTATAATATCCTAGAGTTAAAAATATCCTATAACATAACCATGATAGACATGTGGGATAACACCTATCCAATTTATGAAGTTTTAAAGGATTGGGTAGAAAACCTTGATGCTAAGTGTTTCAAAAAGGAAGACATAATTATTATATTATCTACACCTTCAAGGAGTGATTAGTGTTGATATGATCTTACTTGATGAACTATTTAGGGAAACTAACTATCTACATGTGAATCTCTTGTGGGTTCCTTTATTGAACATAATCCTCAAAGGGGATTAGGCCTTGAACATATGGAGTGTGATAAATTTCAACCTCATCATAGTAGTATCAGAGGCTGAGGTTGAGGTAATTTATATATGATGAGATATCTTGTAGACATCATCTATGCAACTATTATATTTAATCCTTTTGATTTTCTATCATGAGTCCTCAAAGGCATAATGTTGCATGTAGTTTTTTATAAACTATATGGCCACCACTACCAAAATCATATCCATAAAATCTATGAGTCATTTTAACTAGTGGTCTATATGTCCATAAATGAGGAAAGCATACATTGGGTCTCCAATCAAATCATGAAGTCTCTCACCCCCATCAGTGACTAGTGATACCATAGAGATGACACCATTATCTGAGTGATAGGATCTTACAAGCCCCTCTCCACTTTCCCTATTAGGTTATAGACCAATTATCCAAGTAATAGATCTACAATCAAATAATTAAGGGTTTTTTTAGTTACTACCTTGACACTAGTAGAATTCTTACCACACCTTCCCTATCGTCATCCATAATCACTTGTACAAGAGTCTCCCTCTATAATAAAAGATGATGATGAATAGGGATCCTTATGCTCAGAGTAGAGTGGAGCATGGATAAGATGACATATAAGACATCATCAAGTCCCATGGTGAAATATTAATCTTAAATTAATATTAATTATAACCATGAACCTAATGATGAGGATGAAGTTCACCTCAACCCTGCACATGACAAGGAGATGTTGGCTAGGATCAAGGAAAGAAAAATAAAGGAAAGTGGGTTCAATCTAGATCATTATCTAATAATAAACAATAATGACACCTAAGATGTCAAGGAATATCATCTAAGGGGTCTTATATCATTCTCATCTATGAGCTTCACCTCATTAGGTCTCTGTTCCAATAACATCACCTCCTACAATTCAAGAAGCTCAACCTTAGGGTACACATGTACTATGGTTCAACATAAAAATTAACCTAGAGTTGAGCCCAAATCATGACCAATAGAAAAATATCTTGGATATATCCTCCCCTTCATCCATCAATTACCAAAAATCTAGTAGATCACCCCATAGTTTCCATTTACCTCAATGGTACACTTAGGTGGTGGTGTCACTATTTTCCATTCTAACTCCCTCATAATTCCCTCAAGTACCTCTAGATCTATCCATGTAAAACATACTCACATCCTAATTTCTATCCATCCAACACTTTCCATCATTATGGATCCCTATGACTCACCTCAATTTTCTTGGAGACTCTATTGCCTAGACCTCAACACCCCCTTTGGTCCCTTTGCAAGTTTGACCACTTCATTGTACTCCCTTTTCAATAGATTTAATGGTTCCCCAAATAATAAGTGCACATATGTGCATAATATAGTTATATATAGATGCCTAAATGTAACCTATAATCACCTTGTAGACTCCCTAGTTAGCTCTCACCACTATCACCACTTTGGTTCCTTCCACTAGTACAATGGATGTTGATTCAAGAAAAATGCCCAAGAAGAAGGAAAAGATAACTCCCTCTTAGCCCTCCACTCAACCTCCAATAGATCCTTTAATATCTCCCTAGCCTCCATTTTCTATCAACCTTTATTCCTAATGGTTTGGATTTAATGAGCCAATCTCCTCATTTTTTTAAAAATTATCCTCTCCTATGTGCCATGAACCCAAAGGTTAATTTGACCCAGAGCTGTTTATACACCCAAATGCTCCTCTGATCTTCCTTGTTTATCCTTCCCCATTTTACCCCCATGCTTCTACCTCCTTAATTTATCTCTTCATTCTTTATGTCTACTTCATCCATTCCTTATCCTCTAATGCCTCTGCCTTCCATCTTTATCTCTACCACCCCACCTTCACCTCATTATAAATTGGGGTTTGACATAACATCACATGCACTAAAGATGATATTATAGGGTGATACATAATTCTATTGGGAGTTTGATAAGGAATATAGGAATATTAAGAGGATCTTCAAATATATATTCACTTAAAAGAGTGACTCAGTGTGTGGCAGACTAAGTAATACCTCTTATTCTTCACTAAAGTGAAGAGAACCAATGGAGAAGAAAAGGTGGTTGAGGATCTAGTCTATATGCCTTGGGAAACTAATGACATGTCTGAAAAACTTATGTATGAAATGAAGGAGTAGGTTTAGATGCTTTAGGTATAGGTGAAAAATACCTTCTCTATAAAATCAATTGGTCAAGTTAAAGATGCCTTCATGAAACTCATCATAGCTCTTTGGGAAGATATTGAGACATTGACCACAAGAAAATATCACTTCCAACAAGATTAGGAATACTTAAATAGGATCACTCATGTATAAAACAAGTGCAAAAGTCTCTCAGTAGTCCTCCATAAGGGTATATTCTTGGAGC
Organism: Torreya grandis; assembly: GCA_037957365.1. Lineage (NCBI taxonomy): Eukaryota > Viridiplantae > Streptophyta > Pinopsida > Cupressales > Taxaceae > Torreya > Torreya grandis. Next base: position 100,827 of record JARHVA010008731.1, read on the forward strand.
TCAATCTCATACCTACTTTATACTTGAGCCTATATTAAATGTATTTTTAGAGCATGAGATCCTCAATGAAATAATGGTTTAAAATAGTATAGAAAGTCATGGAACATATATAAGATATCAAGGAGTAGATGTGGACTTAATTCAAAGAAGTAAACATCATAGTGTTATTCTATCTAGATGGAACCTTGCAAGAGAAAGAATAATTCAAAATCCATCTAGGTCATTTTGATCAGATCATGAGGAGAAAGCTGGAAATTCAAATAAGTTCTGATCTAAATAAATTTTATATCTCCAAACCTAATATAATGTGAGCATAATCTACGTATAGAGATAAAATTTTCCCTTGAGGCTCCACTTTGAGTATGTTAGCAACTATTGTCCCAATCTGAGGTGATCTTTTAGGAGCCTCCCATGAACTTGGACAAGCTAGATAGGGAATTTAAATTATTGTAAACCACATTATTATTTGAAGAGGAATTGTATAATAAAATGAGAGTAGGTTCTTCTACAATTCCTTAGCACATTAGCTATTAGTGGGCTTAAGGCATAATTTTGTGAAGTGGGGAATATTTTGTTTATTTTGAATCTTTACATTTGTAACAAATTTGGGTGGACATCATGGCCAAGGATGGGAATCTCATGATACTAGGAGGTGAGCCACATATTCTTATATAGAATATAGATTGTAAACCCTTGAAATGGTTGATATTTTTTGTATTATTTAAATGAATGGAAAATTTTAATTTTTGAAGAACTAGTTTGTTTATCAATGAATGTGGTCCATCATTTCTAGTCTTTTGAATGAATTTTGATTCTAAAGAATTGATTATGTGTATTATTACTAATAATGAATGCACTAGTTATAATGTATTTTATTATTTTAACTCATTTTTGAATCCTTATAATTTTCTTGGAAAAACTACTAATATGTGTACTTGAAGTTACAAATTATATTAAAATACCCCATGTGTAATTTACTATAAGATCTAGTGTCTAGATTGGGTGGAGAATTCATAACTTAGGCGTCCCTTTTAATTTTCCCTAGAATATTTCCCTATGATGATGATTTTGAACCCCTTGTGAAACTTAGAACATAGTGGTGTAACTATGGTTGGGCACATAGATGAGTTATTGAATCATTAACATCCTTCTAAGCTTAGAAACATCCTTTTGTGCCTTACCTTACTCCACCTTTTATCTTTATTTAAAAATTAAAACACTCTCCCTTATTTGAAAAATTAGTAAATTCAAGATCTAAAATAATTAATAATCAAGTTGACTCAACTGGTAATGAATCCTAAATGTCACCATATAGACATTGAACCTATGGTGCTAATAACTACTTCTCTTAGAGTAGAACAAGTTAAATTACTTGGCCCTTGGAATAAACCAACATCAATTCTAAAATTAAAGAGGGGAAATATTTATCCCATGCATTTTTCCCCATTTTTCTCTCTTAAATAATAAACCTCATGTTTGCCTTCAAACACAAGGATTTTTGGGTGAACAACGTTATCCCTAGTGAACTCTCATACCAAATCAAGACAAGTTTTAAATATCTAAGATTCTCTCAAAATGAAGATCATAAACCTAAACATGTATAAGTACACATGAAGTGGGGATATTTACCACCCATACTTTGATGAGGAAGAAATATAATACCCATATGGGTATGAAAAATATGATGAAGATGAGACTAACAAACAATAATTTAAAAATGTGATACCTAATATACCTCTTGAGTAATGATAACAATACCTCCCAAGTGTACCATCTAGTGCCAATTCAAAAAAAATTGACAATATATCCTATACATTCCCTCTAATACCAAATAAGATATGGACAATTTACATGACAACTCTTTAATAACATGGATGAGCACCTTTTTAGATTGTTAAAAATGGGGGGAAATTTTAACCTAGATCTCCTGTAGATGATTTATTATATTTGGTTATAACTCTTAAAGAAACACCTCTTAAATTATTAGACAATCAACAAACTTCTAACCTAGATCAAACTTTAATACTAGATTTTGATCAAGCTCTTGTAATCTCCAACAAGGGAAAGGGTCAACTGATTGACTCATATTATCAAAGCCAACTTATTTACTCTCAAATATAAAAGTTTATTAACCTTTAACAACTCTTAATAACTCCTTTACTACATTAGATATTCAAAATACATCACTAATACATCTAAATCCTTCAATTTTATATCCATTAGATTCGTTAACTTATCCTATGTTTAATCTATATTAATTTTCCAAAAATACATTAGTTGAAGATATGTTTAGCACATCTATATCTGAAAGTAAATAGTAACTAATTCTGACTTGAATCTCCCTATGGATTATTTCCTTCATATGGTGGATAAATCTAAAATAAGGTACCTTAACCCATGTCAAGTTCCCTATAAAACACAACAAAACATTCCTCCAAATTCAAAATAGACCATTTATTCTATTGTTCTAAGTAATTCACAATAATAAGTTATGCCTATGCCTAATCTACAACAAAAATAGGATGCAAGTAATAATCCAACACTTCAACAAGTGGTGAAAAATACCCCAGCTCAATAGGTGGTAACCAATCCACCACTTAAATAAGTGTGAATCAATCCTAAATAAACATTATCTAATCCATAATGTATTTATATTAGTCAACCATTTGCCACTTATGTTCAACAAGGGGCCTCTTAGAGTAAACAACATATTCTACTTAATCAATAATAGAGTTCCATCTAATCTCAATAAGTCCCATTTAATACCCAACAAACCATTCCTCTTTTGAGGCCTCAGTTCCATCCAAATCAACGTCATGCTCAATAGCAAGTGCTTTATCAATAAGTTCCCTATCAATATTACAACTCTAATCAATGAGTAAATATTCTTGGTAAAACCAATTATGTAGAAATTCCCAAATATTATATACCAAATTTTTATTCAAGTCAAGGTAATTTACTTTTGAATACCCAAGAAAATGTACCCACTTCCTCTCACTCTAGTTCCACCTTTTAGGATTAATAGGAGGTTAAAGATGTAATTTCATTCATTCAAGTAGGAAATTAGAATAAAATTTATTAACTAGATAACTTATGCTCTTATCCATTTGATATGAGTTATGTTTAGGTATCTTTCCCACATAATTTTTTGTGGCCAACACACCCCATTCTTCCAAGAAGTGGGGGAACCCTACTTAAATTTCCTCAAATTTAAGGTTCCCAGAGTTTTGGATTTTCCATGATTAGTATATTTCATTGTCAAACCTAGAATTTGAGTTTTGTCATGGTTTCACCATGCATATATTATATTCATAATGAAATTTTATCCATATTAAGTCCTCTTATAAATTTTGAGTTTAAGCAAAGTCAAATCCTTATCACATCCTAAGTAGAATAGTGCAATGTCATAACATTTTTATTACACTAACATTATAGTATACAAATTTAGAATTATTCTAAAGTTCTTAGAGTCTTAATTTCTTAGAGTCATACATGGTGTCTTGTATAAATACACTAGTGAATAGGTGAGTTGTATGTCATTATGTGGCTTCCATTTTTACTTAGTCTCTTTTCATGGTATTTTAAAAGTTGAGTGAGAAAATTAAGAGGCACTGCATGGTTCAAACTATTAGAATGCATCAGTCTCCTAGTGTTGACATAGATGTTATATCCTAAGAGATCCATAACCAATTGAATCCTATAGTTATTAGAGTGTTTAATCTCCAAGACTTGATAGAGATATCAAATCTTGGGGGAGCCTAATTGAATGAGAGCATGTCATATATCCTGAGGACTAGAGATTTTAAGGCTTGACCAATTGGGTGGGGCCAATTCTAGACACATTAGTCTCCCAATTTTGAAGAGATTTCAAATCTCGAAAGGATCCATACAAATCAAAATATTCCACATATCTCATTGTCAAAATTTTTAGTCTCCTAGACCTAATAGGGATGTCAGAGCCTAGGGGAACTTGACCTATTAGACAATGCCACTTGGAACTTACATACTAATTGGTAGAGGAATATCAAAAAGTACCCAAGTAGGTATAATAATGTATAGTTAAACTTAAAGGGCTAATATAAATACATCACATGTCACTTCACTCTTCTAGTTGGTTTCTCCTACTTTCAAGGCTATAAAAGTGAAGTATTAGGCCATGCTTAGGTGGTATCCATTACAGCTAAGAATAATTTGTGATTATAATGTGTCACATTAAATAATATTCCTAGGATACCATTAGGATGAAATTATTATGTGCCTACCATGATTTTAGCATTAAAAAATAAGAACTAGGATTTGATTGGATAAATGATAACATCACATCATAATCACCAAATCTAGCAGGCGGTGCTTGTTAGATCATTGAGTGTAAGTCTAGATTGGGAAATAAATGGAAAAGTACAACTACCAACTCAAATTTAAATTTGCATTGAATGAGAAAGTGTGTGCCATTAATTCAAAGGATATTTATATATCCATACAAATGCCTATACTTCTAGATGATATTTATGATTGTGTAGCACCTTAGTCTTGTACACTCGAAAAAGTTATACCTTGGCTATTCCTCTTAGTTATACACATGCCTTACTTGTGTAAGCCTCACATATATAATATATTATGCCCCTTGGCCTATCTCTTAGTCTGACCAGCATTATATTGATGATGCAAACATCTCATATTTCTTAAAATGTACTTATCTTACACCTCTAAAGTTCTAATCTTGTGCCTGGTCTCCTATTCCTTGGACACTAACATCTAAGATGCACACTACCATAAATGTTACTATCCTTCCATGACATAAGTGTCTAGTGTTTTCAAGTCATATAATTTTCAAATCAAACATATTATAATGATTGGCCTAAGTTATTTAATGTGAGTTATCTCCTGATAAGATTGGTATAAATACAATATCAACCCTCTTTCATTCCTCACCTAGAAAAGACCAAAGAGACTAAGTCACTTATTAGAAATCACTCTATCAAGTATTTAATTGATCAAATATTTCCTATTTCCACACTATTTATAGGTACAACATATTTAGAGATATAAAGTACTAAAATATTAGTCATAAGATCATATTTAACAAGTTATAAGCTAAAAATTATCAGTTGAGTAATAATTTAACAACCCTAAAATGGGCACTCTTTCAAAATTTGAATTAGCTGGTTCGCAGGTAGGCAGGAATCTGGTTGGGGAGAATTTGGCAGGAGGTATAAACCCTGGAGGAACTGTAGGGGGTGTGGAAAATATTGTTGGGTTAGAATCTATGCATGATGTGGATAATGGAAAGTCTATGTGCGTATCTGATCCTTTTTGTGGGGTCCGTGTCCCCCCATTGGATCATGTGGTGGGGCAGGATCTCAAAAATGAGAAAGAAAATGTTGATTCTAAAAAGGAAAAGTCTTCAGAAGGGATGAAGGTAGGGTTCTCAGAATGAAGGACTTGGTCATCTCTATTTGGTAAGAAACCTACTGAAAAAGGTGAGTTTCAAGTTTTTATTCCAGATCCTTTAGTTGATTTTTCTATGTCTTCCATGGATTTCACCCTAGTGGGCAAATTTTTAGGAGCAAGACCAGATCTAGAATCTCTTAAAAAAATGGTTAAAAGGAATTGGGTTATTCATCGAGAGTTAGATATTGCACCAATGTCAAATGGTTTTTTCTTGTTTATCTTCAATTGCAAGGAAGACATGAATACGGTCCTTAGTGGAGGACCGCGGTCTTTTGGTAAATGTTATCTCACTATTAAAAAATGGGAGCCTAACATGGATCTCTCATATTCTTTTTTCTTAACCACTCCCATTTGGGCTAGACTTCTTGGTCTCCCTTTGGAATTTTGGCATGAGAACATTTTTAAAGGTATTGCCAATTCTTTTGTGGAACTTGTGGCATTGGATAATGCTACGCCTTCTAGAACCAAACTTCAAAGTGCTAGACTTTATGTTAAATTGGTAGATCTAAATCATCTCCCAGAAAAGGTGGAACTAATATCCAAGCTTGGTAAAAAAACTCAAGAATTTTTTTTGAAGATCTGCCTAACTCTTGCTATGCTTGTAAGAAACAGGGGCATCTAGTTAAAAATTGTCCCTCCAAAAGTAAAAATCATCCTAGTAGTGTTTTGGATAGGAAAAAGACCAAGGTTTAGCAAAAGAAAGTATGGAAAATCAAAGAAGATCATCACCAAGATCAAAAGAATAATGTAGATTCTAAAGATCTGCATGCTGAGGTGGATAAAGAGCCTTCTTTTGAAGATTCTAATGTTCAACATGTTGAGATGGATAAAGAACTTTCTTTTGAGAAAGTAAACTCTGAGAAAGAAGGATATGGGGTGCAATCAAAAATCATAATACCTGAACAAAGAATAGAGGAGCTGACAGATCTATCAAAACAAATTGTTATCTATCAAAGGATAGAAGATCAAGGGAGAGATGTAGATGACAAAATTGTGCTAGAGGAAGGTGAAATCTTGGTTGAAGATGGAAATAAATTAGAGGAGGGAGATATTCTTTTCTCTCAGTCTAGGGAGATTCAGGTTTTATCTCAAGTTGATAAAGACTTTCCTTTGGATGAGCTTCCTCCCCTAGAAGCTGTGAAAGATAATGGAGAAAACTCAAAGCACAAACTAAACCAAAGAAAAAGGGATAAAAAAAGAATAATACTAAGGGGGTAGAAACTAGGAGCAGCAAAATAGATCAATAAATTAAGGAGAAACCTCTTGCTTCTACTCCAAATAAATTTGGAAAAAGAGTTGAACAACACTCTAAGGTGAAACCGGATGTTGGCTCCCCAGACAAACCTGGAAGAAAATCAACTAAGAAAAATAGAGAGATAGAAATTATGCAAAATATTGTTGATGGTAGGCAGGTGACTATTTTGGATTTTACCCCTAAAAAATAGATATGAAAATCATTACTTGGAATATTAGGGGGCTGAATAGTATTCATAAGCTGGATATTGTTAGGAATTTTGTTAGAGAACAAAAGCCTGATTTTCTCTTGCTACAAGAAACTAAGATGAATAAAGAGAAAGTGAAACAGATTAAAGATTTTAAAAATTATTCTATAAATGCCAGTAGTTCAAAAGGTGCATCAAGGGGAACTCTAATGTTATGGAATAAGAATTATTATTTTGGAACCATTATGATTGCTAGTAAATATTTTATGATAGCCAAAATTACTAGTGTTGACCAAAAGGAGGGTTGGTATATTGTGAATATTTATGGTCCTAACATTAAGCACCTAAGGAAAAATGTTTGGGAGTCTATTTCTAATTTTAAAAGTAAGGATTATTTTGGATGATGGATTATAATGGGAGACTTCAATGTGCCTCTCTATGATAATGAGAAAATGGGAGGTAATGCTACCCAACTAGAAGGGAGAATGGATTTACTGGAGTTTATAAATAAAGAGGGTTTAATGGATATGGACCTCCATGGAATTTAATTTACTTAGAGTAATAAAAGAATTGGTAATGAATGTATTCAAGCTATGCTTGATCATGCTCTTATTTCTCCTGATTGGACTAAAGAATTCATTTTTAAGTTGGAAGCCTGCCAAAAAATTAGATCGGATCATTTTCCCCTCATTTTCACTACTGCAAAGATTAATCTTAAAAATAATTTTCATTTTAGATTTGAGAAGATGTGGATGCAACACCCACAGTTTGAAAGTAAATTGGAAGAATGGTGGAGTATTGATATTGAAGGCACGGCTCTCTTTAGAGTTGCCTCTAAACTCAAAAATGTTAAAAGGGAAGTTAAAATATGGAATAAGAATATCTTTGGGAATATCTTTGAGAACAAAAATGCTATTAAGGAGGATATTCAAAAAATACAAGAAAAATTCAGAAGGAAGGATATACTTCTGACCTTCTCATTGAAGAAAATGAAAAGTTGGCTCAATATCATGACATCATCACTAAAGAAGAAATCTATTGGAGACAAAGATAAAGGTTGTTATGGTTGAATGAAGGAGATAAAAACACAAAAATTTTCCATCTATCTACTCTTAAGCATAGGGCCAAAATTCATATATCACACCTAAAAAAGGGAGACTTGAAGATTATAGAGGATAAGGCTATTGTGGATGAAATGGTGGCTTTTTTCTCTTCTCTAATGAAGGCTGATCCAAAAATCAATTTGGATAGTTAGGCTGAAATCCTTAGAGTAATTCCTCCTCTGGTTTCAAAGGAATAGAATAAAATGTTAAGCTCAATTCCTAAGGATGATGAAATTTTCAAAGCTGTTTGTTCTCTGGGAGGAGATAAAGCTCTTGGTCTTGATGGATTCCCTATGTTTTTCTTCCAAAAACTTTGGAAATTTGTTGGTAAAGATGCATGTGATGCTGTAAAGGAATTATATGGAGCTAAATAGATGCTTAAGGAAGTCAATTCCACCTTTTTGTGCCTAATTCCTAAGAAAATCTGATCATTTTAGACCGATCATCCTTTGTAATTCTTTTTATAAAATTATTTCCAAAGTTCTTACTTCCAGACTTATCCAAGTGATTCCTTTGATTATTGTTGATCAACAAAATGGTTTCATCCTAAGTAGACAAATCCTTAACTCTATCATCTCTGCTCATGAAAATATTCATTCCTTGTCTTGTTCTAACAATTAGGGGTTCATTATGAAAGTTGATATTGTAAAGGTGTATGATAGAGTTGATTGGTCACTTCTCTCAAACATTCTATTAGATTTTGGCTTTGACCAAAAGGTTGTTGGTCTTATTCATCAATTGATTTCCACCACCTCTATTGTTGTTCTGGTTAATGGAAGCTCATCTCGCTTCTTTTATCCCTCTTGGGGATTGAGACAAGGTGATCCTTTATCCCCCATCCTTTTTGTTATTATGGCTGATTGTTTGGGGAGATATATTGGGAACTTGGTCCATAGAGGTTTATTTAAGGGATTACAACCTTATTCCCATCCTCTAATTTGTTCTCATGGACAATTTGTTGATGATACAATCTTTATGGGTAAGGCTGAAGTTAAGGAAGCCAAAAATTTGAAGGAAGCTATTAACCTATATTCTACTGCCTCTGGTCAATTGATTAATTGGAATAAAAGTGCAGTGTTCTTTATCAACACCCCTATCTAGAGACAAAATAAAATTGCTATAATCCTTGGATGTTCTATAGGATCTCTCCCCTCTTCTTACTTGGGTCTTCCTCTTGGCCTGAAGGTCCCTGATACCTTTTGGGAAGATATTATTAATAAATTTAGTAAGAAACTTATGGGATGGAAAGGAAATCTTTTAAGCCAGGCTGGTAAGTTAACTCTTCTTAAAACTTGCCTTCAAAGCATACCTACTTATGCCTTAAGTCTCTTTAGAATTCCTATGAAATTTACTGAGTCTATTGAAAAAGTTCAAAGAAATTTCCTATGGACTGGTATTGAGGAAAAAAGGAGAATGCCTTTAATTGCTTGGGATCATGTTTGCAAACCTCTCCATGAAGGGGGAATGGGAATCAAGAAAATCAGAAGTATGAATAAAGCTCTTTTAGCCAAACTAGGTTGGAGAGTTTACCATGACAACAAAGAGTGGAGTACCATATGGAAACATAAGTACCTCTTTAATGCTAAATCCCTTCCTAATTTCTTCTCTTCTTTTAATGTTATTCATCCTTCTTCCATATGGGGGGCTATTCAGGGGACCAAGAAAACTCTAGAAAAAGGATGTTCTTGGAAAATTGGTGATGGGCTTAAGGTGAGATTTTGGGATGATGTATGGTTAAAGGATCATCCATTGATTGGATATTTTCATGATAAGGATTTAGTTGATCGATGCAAGTAGAGATATGGAATATTAGTCAGTCATTATTGGTAGAATGATTCTTGGGTGAATTTAACTGATGTTGATCAAGGCTTTAGTAACATACAATTATCTCTCAATGATGTCTCTCTTTATCCTTATCTTGAGGATAAGATTATTTGGCATGCTAACCCTAGTGGCCAATTTAAAGTCTCTACTATCTTTGCTTCAAAGGAAAAGGGTAATTAACCTTTTTGGTCTCATGATTGGATTAAAGGGCTCATCCCCAAAATTAAAATCTTCTTTTGGACTCTGCTTCAAAATAAAATCTTGATCCTTGACAATTTGCAAAAAAGAGGTATAAATGTGGTAAATAGGTGTATTTTATGCAAAAATGGATTTGAAGATAGAGGCCATATGTTTTTGAATTGCTCTTATACCCAGCTAGTGTGGACTGGGATTCTTAATTTTTGGGGTATAAAATGGGTTCATCAAAATAATGTGGAACTCTCTTTTAAAAGCTGGTGTTGCCTCTCCAAGGATCCTGATGCTCTTTTTCTTTGGAAACTAACTCTCCCTCATCTCTGGTGGGGAATTTGGAAAGAAAGAAACAATAGAATATTCAGGAGTAAAGAACTTCTAGGATGGGTGCTTGGTCAGAATATCATTAGAGTCATTAAGGAGAAATTTAAATCCCAGAGGGATTCTGATCAAACCTTTCAATTTGATAACCCTTTACGATCTAAAGGGTCAAATTTGAAAAATGATAATCCAAGATCGATCATAAAATGGTATGTTCCTCCTAATGGATGGATTAAAGGGAATTTTGATGGTGCAGCTAAGGGAAATCTGGGAAGAGTGGGATGTGGAGGGGTCTTAAGAGATCATGTGGGAAATGTAATTGATGCTATTGTTATCCCAATTGGTAATTCAAATAGCCATATTGTTGAAGCTACTACATCCATCTACACTATTAAATTAGCTATTGAGTTGGGGTATTCCAAATTATGGTTGGAAGGTGATTCTTTGAATATTATTAATACCCTAAATAATAAAAATTCAATCTCATGGTCTATTGAGGCTATGGTTATGGAAATCAAAGCCTTAATTCAAATTTTTTGAAAAAGTGGCCATATCCCATACATATCAAGAAGCCAATGGGGTCGTTGACTGGATAGCTAATCATGCTATTAAAATGGGGCATAAGGTGAGGTGGCTTGATGAATTACATAAGCACATGGATCTCAAAGTGCTTATTAATTATGATGCCATCCATTCCAAAGTGGGAAAGATTTGCTTGGATTAGGATTTGGTGGAGTGGCCTTATGGTTGTAAGATTACCTTCCTTGAGGAGGTACATTCATGAGAATGTAATGTGGGTGCTGCATGTATCATCAAAAAGGCATATTCCATTTCAAGTAACAAATAATTGGTTCCTTTCTGACTTCTGTGTTTGGGTGCTTCTGGTTTTTCATTTGCTTTGCAATATGAGGGGTGAACCGTGAAAGAAAGTGCCCAAAAAATGTGAATACTGGAAGGCTAAATAGGATGTATGGAAGATTCTATAGAAAGGGAAGGTGGTTAGTTATATGGAGCATTTGCATGGCTTTAAACCCCATGTCACTATTGCCTTCTTTAAAAATTGGGTTGATGATAGAGTTACTCTCCACAGAGTCACAGTGAAGCTTAATGAGGATTTCATTGCTGAGGTCACGGGGCTTCTTATGGGTGGTATTAAGTTCTCAAAATAGACAAGTATCTCCAATGCAGCCTACAAAAAATTTCTAAAGATGGATGCAGAGGAGAAGCAACTGGAAAAGAATGGAGACTTCTTTGATGTGGAACAGATAAAAGGAATTTGACGAGATGTGCTATGTTATATCCATGAGTAATTTATCCTTGATGGTAGGAATAAAAGAGTTCACAAATTTCATTTTTTTTCTCAACCACTTTAGGCACAAGGATCGAATTTCTTTCCCTTTCTATCTACATTTTTCATTGTTTCAAAGATTGTATGCCCATAGGAAGAAGGAGTCTCGTCCCATTTTACATGAAGGTCTGATACTTCTCATAGAGGGTTTTCGTAAAAATAAATCCATAGATTTGAATCCCTTTTTTGACAAACATAAGGGTTCCAAAAAATTTAAGAAGGATGAGAATGTTAAAGGGAAAGAAAAGGCAAAACCAAAATCCTCTAGTTCTCAAAAACAAATTGTAGAAGAGGATTTTGATTTGGAGATAACTGAAAGCTCTGAGCAGGATGTCCTGAAGGAAGAGGAAGGGATGGATGTTGGGGATTTTAGTTCCAATTTGGATGGATATCCAGAAACTAAAGGAAAATTTGAGAGAGGGAATGAAGAGGATACTACTGAGGGAAACTCAGAACAAAGCAATTCTAAAGATGAGGGTAATTAGACTGTGTTCGGAGAAGGTGATAAAGACAAAGATATCTTAATTGATGATCTATTTTTTATGAGAGAGGAAGATCATATGGTTTTAGTTTCAACTCTTGCTATGGAGACTGGGGGAAAAGAAGAAGAGGAACCTATTAAGCATAAAGACCCTGTTGAGACTAGAGAGGAGAAATTGATGGATAGGGAGGAACAACTTGAAAAGGTTGATTCCCTTCCACATGAGACTACAGAAGATATTTGTGACTCTCCACAAAGGGAAACTAAGCTTTCCTTATTGCATTCTACCAAGTCAAAGCTGGCTCTATTCTCCAAGTTGATTCTTGGATCTATAATGAAATAATGGGGCTAAAGAAGAAAGTGGAAACAATGCAACATAATCAAGATGTTGATCAGACCAAAATTAACCACTTGGAGATGCAAATGAGAGATGTCCTAGAAAAACTTAAATATTATGAGCATAATCTTAGAATGCTCATCAAGGAAAGTAGAATGAAGATGGAGCAGTTAACATCAAGCATTTGTGTTGTTGTAGCTAACCTCAGTAAAAAAGCAAATGAAGAAACAATATCCTTAGAGGGTCATAGTAAGAGGACAAGGTAGAGTTTGAGGAAGAAAGCCTTGGAAGTTGCTATTACTTCGATCGCTAAATCCATTTAGGATACTGCTATAATTAGAAAGGAGCCTGTTCAGATGATCATGGAATTGTAATAGAAGACTAGGATTTTCTCTGTTGGTTTTGTTTCTATTCTGGTCTTTATTGTTGGTAGATGCAATTGGTTTTTATGTTTGGTCCTGTTTCTTGGTTTTTGGTTTAAAAACTTTATTTGAGGTTCCAGGTCCTTGTAAAACCTGGGTAATTTTATTGAATTATGTTTGTGGTTTCAGGTCCCTTTAAAACCTAATTTTAATGCTGCTCTTTAGTAGGTTTTAGGAATACTTTTCTTGGTAGTTGTTAATGTTTTATCCTTTTTGATACTGTTATAGGGTTTTAAGATCCCTTCAAAACCTGCTTTTACCATAATCTAAAACAAGTTATAAGCTAGGTCACTATTGTACTTGCTCTACACACATTATATGATTCACATACAAGCCAACACATAAGGGAGAACTAAATGAGTCCAAGGCCCTCTTATATAATATTATCTATGTAGGTATTGCTCTTTTACATTGGGTTAATTAAGCGTCAACTCAATGTCGTGTTCCCACTAGCCCATGTCTCTGCAAGTTCACATTGAAGATGAAAATATAGTTTTTTCCCATTTCACTAGGAGTGACAATCCATGACCCTGATCTAAATGCACTAGAGTGAAGGAAAATCCTAACCTAAAATCATCTAAGTTGTCAAATCTTATTTACACTAATATTATGTATAGTAAACTAGCATCAAACCTAGATGGTAGTGTCAATGTAACTATCCTATGTTGATGCAACTATCCTAGTCTAATGTAACTCTCTAAAAATTCAAAAACACTAGATATAAAATCTAATAACTATTTTTGAACTATCCTCCCACATAATTTCTATTTGTACCTGATCCAACACTATTTTATCATCACAACTAGCTAAGTACTTTCTTTTATATCATTTTTATATCTAGCATAGTTGTACTTTCCATTTATAATTTATCTTAGTCTAATAGATTTAACACATGGTTCATATGAGTTTAGAACATTAATTATCATGTTGTATATTTGAAATCCACCATTTTTCCCTATCATTTATATATCCTTAACCCTATCTACCTAAGTATGATTCCACCATCCAAATTAAGGTTAAAAATTTGGTTAACTTGATCTTTAAACATCAAACCCTAAGTTAACTAGGGTTTTTTATTTATTTTCCTATTTTTTATCCTTGGTTGATAAATATTTCAATAATGATTAGCATAAATATATGTGTAAGTTATTTCATGGTCCAATACCTTATAATTTATATGGTTTTATACATTACTTGTCTTATAAAAAATATTAATAAAATTCATGTGCATAATGAGAGTGTTAAAACATAGACATCATTTGATATCTCTTCATAATTTCCCTTGTAATACTATATATAGTATCATGATGCCAATGTAACCAATTGATCAATACACATGTTAAAATTTCAATACTTGATCTCCTAAAATAATCTAATGTTTACAAGGACATCCTATATGAGACATTGCATGAAACTCAAGTTCTAAATGATATTGAGCTTGATTATTTTGCATATATCATGAAAGATATCAAGAATAATGCCAAATTTATTATCTTTAATCCAAAAAAATTACCAATCAAAGCTATTAATGATCAATAGTTACCTTTGTTCATACAAGTGAAAATACAAAATAAGGGAGTCAAAAGGGTGCTTATTGATAATGGATAGAGCCTAAAATTTTATAGTATTGATTTTCTAACCATCATGGGAATTAACACCAATTTGATTCAAAAGTTGATTATGCATATGAGAGGGTTTGATAATTTACATAGTCCTTTAGTTGGTTAAATTATATTGAATGTGTTATTAGGACCAAAAACTATTTTGACCACTTTTTAGATAATGTCCCAATCATTCCATTATAATATAATTTTGGGTAGACATTAGATACATTCAATATAAGCCATCCCATCTACACATCATAGATGTGTAAAATTCATACATAATGGGACTTTATTAACAATGCATGTTGATGATAAACCTTTTAAATTTTACAAAATATAATCCAAAACTAAAGCCATTCTTATAGTGATACCACCTAAATAATGCATTCCTTTTGATCATATATAGACTTATGAAATAGGTGAGTCAAGTATAATGTCTCTTCCATATCAAGATACAAATAAGGTATCACATATTTATGTTAACATATATGCTCATTAAGAGCAAGAACCATTATCAAAACATCTAAAATTTAAAGATTCCAAACTTTCACTTGTTGTCCATGACAATGATGATACTCATATACCTACATCCAAAATAAATGGTGGTTATAATTAATGATAACACCAATTAAAAACATCACCATTCCCATGGATTGTCTTATGTATATTATGTAAACTATAGGGGATCTTCAAAAATAAGTTCATATACTTCAAATGCAACTAGATTTCTATAATGCTAATGCAAATGTTATCGTATTCAAAAATCAACCTCTTGCATAATGTATACATGAATATCCTTATTCACTTGGTTTTGAACTACCACATATACCTATAATTTGGAACAATAAAGATCCATTTGATCACATATTAAATTATGTAAATTCTTTTGGTTAATGGGAAAATGATGACAAACTATTATTAAAGGTATTCCATATAAACATATATAATGAGGTTCACAGTTGGTTTTATATCTTACTAAAGGGTTTTTTAACCATTTATTCTCATTCCAAGTACCAATGTTTTATCCCTTATAAAAATGAGGGATTTAAATTAATAAATGATCTTTACTAATATTTGTATGAGTTTTTTTCAAAACCTACTTCATATGGGGCCCACACAAGGTCCACATCCTATACCAAATCCTCAAGTGTAAAAAATAGAAAACTGCACACATCACTAGGATTTAAAAATTACCTTATACATAGATGATGATTATTTTTGGCACAACCATATTGATCCTACACAAGCCAAAAAAATTTGTATCACAAAGTATTTTTAACAGTTCAGTTTTAGCTTAAAAGACATGAAAAAGGTCATATAGAAAGACTCCTTGGGAAACATAACAATACCAATTTTTTGTGGTCCTAAATTGATTCAAACATAGGTTTGGGTTATTCCTACCACATATTCATATGAATTTACACTCATAACTCTTTGGCTATACCAAATGTAAAAAAATTGACCAAAATCAGCAAGGCATTTCCTTTCCTCATGAAGTCAAATTGATACATATTTCAAATTATAGAATTACATCTTCTAATACACATACATACCATGATGAGGAACATGTTATGTACCTTTTCAACCTATCTAATCATTATGTAAATAATGTAAATGATCTAATTTAAGGTTGTAATGCTTATAACAAGGGTAAATATCTATGACCATACATTATATGACATCATAGGATGATTTTTTCTCATATTAAAAAATACCAAAAATACCAAAAAAATAAAAAAACATACAAAAATAAAAAAACATTTTTGAAAAACATGTGTTTTATTAGTTCCTTTTCATCTATGTGTTTGTTCCATGTTTTAGGACTATCATATAATTTAATCCTACATAAACATATACAAGAATACACAAATATAATATACACTTATGGATGTTGGGATTTTCCTTTACTCACATCACCAAGATGTTGGGGGCATCTATCTTATATGATATTGATATACACATAGGTTATATGATTCGATGATCACTCTACACTATCATGTTTTAGTTTACATATGTACTTATTCATGCCTTATCCATACATACATATACATACACACACACACACACACACACACACACACACACACACACACACACACACACACACACACACACACACACACACACACACACACACACACACACACACACACACACACACACACACACACACACACACACATATGGGACTCTATGACATGTTTATATTGGTTGATTATATTTTCCTTATAAACTTACTTGAGTGTTTTTCCTTACTATTGTCTTTATTTTTCAAGCATTTTAGTATGCTATATTTTATGGTCCCCTTGTGGCTTTGTTTGATTTCTTGGAAATTTAAATATGTCACTTATTATTGTATGGAAATTTGAATATGTCATTCCTTGATGTGTGTACATTTGACTAAGTTGTGTCCATTTAATTTTGTAGAATTTGAACATGCCCCTTATTTTCAATCTCCTTAGACCATTTTATTTTGTCTCACTTTTGAATGTTCTTGTATGTGTGTTTGTTTGCTTGTTGAGATTTTACTATTACTATCTAGACATTTCCATGATCCTTATCATGCATCTTAGGCCTACATGTGATCACATTCATTCTATTAACTTCCATGATACTTTTACTTAAACATGTTTCCTTTTATATGCTACATGGTTATATATTTTATAGTTGTCTCACATTTTTGAAGTGAGGTAACTTCTAGGTACTTTCTTCCCTCACCTAAAAGGGGGAATATTAGTAGGGGAATTATTATGAAGCATGTTCTCCACACTTTGAATAATTCTCAAATTTAGTTGGGACATGCCATATGGAAAGGAATTTCACACATTTATAGTTTCCATATTATAATTGAGGAATGCTTTAGAAGCATTTTCTCCACATTTATTCAATATTCAATACTTATACAAGTTTGTATGTTCATTGGGGGCATGCCATATAGACATGGATTACACACATTCACTTTTTTTAGACTCATTAGGAGGATGATTTAGAAGCATTTTCTCCACATTCATTTAGTATGGTACTTATATTAATTCATAGATTTAGTGGGGGCATGCTCTGGAATCATGTTCTCCATACCTACTTAGTATTCAATATCTTCAATTTATAGTGGGAACATGTTTAGGAAATATGTCTTTCACATTAGTACTTATATTAGTTTCAAATTTCTTTATATATAGTGGGGGCATGATTTGAAAGCATATCTTCCACACTTGCATATTTATCTGAATTGGCCAAAGCACAAAGCTATATGATTTAGATTCACAATTATGGTGTAATTCTATACATGATACCATTTTCATAAATAGTTTCAAAATGAGACATATATATGGTGTATATGATATGAAACATGCCCCTAATATTTTTAAATTTGAATTAATCTCAAATTCTAAAATTATTGAATGTATTGATACCACACAGACTTTTATGGACTTTAGCAAGCCAATCTACTTTAGTAGTTGGTTCACCTTGTGGTATGGTTAAGGTTATTAAATCACTTAATCTTTCAAAAAAATTAGTTTTTACATGATCATACAAACCCACCAAGTATTATTATCCTTGGGTTGCATGATTGAGCTAATCTTAACTATCACGTGGTATCTCAATTTTGCTTCAAAGTTTGGGGAATTATTCTTCCCATATATTTCAATCCCCTTAGATATATGTAATTTATATATTTATCTATATTTATCCTAATGTTAGTTTCAAATCCTTATAATGATACATCTTTTAAAAAAAAATCCATTAGGTAAGGTAGTTACATTGGTACACATGTGTACTCCTAAACATTTCTCTCTCAATTGTAATCTATTTAAAGTACTTTTAAACCAAATTATATGCATTGATGTTTACTTATTATTTTTAGTTCAGTCACTAACAAGTCCCTCAAATTCAACTCTATCACAACACTTAATTTCAAATCAAGCAAAGATAAGGTGTTTATACACATTTAAGTACTTATTCATTTCCTTTTAACCAAAAATTTAAATTACTAGAATAAGGGGGGATTTAGATGATATTTTGTGATTATGTATCACCTAAGTCTTTTAAACTTTGAAAAAACATACTTTTTGTTCTTATTTTAGTTATACACATGCCTTGCTTATACAAGCCTCACATCTTCTCTATCTTGTGCCCCTTCACCTATTTCTTAGTTTAACCAGCCTTATATTGATGACACAGACATCCCATATTTTCTAAAATGCTTAAAATTTATGTATATTACAGCTCTAAAAGTTCTAAACATGTGTCTACTCTCTTACTCCCTAAAAAACAACATCTATGATAAATAGTAGTGTAGATTTTACTATTTTACTTTGACACAAGTGTGAAGTGTTGTCAAGTCATCTAATTTGCAAATGAAAGGTATGATAATGGTCATCCTAAGTGTTTTAATGTGATTTATCTCCAAATAATATTGCTATAAATACAATATCAACCCTCATTTATTCCTTACTTATAAAATACCAAAGAGACCAAGGCACTTATCAAAAATCACTCTATCAAACACTCAATTGATCAAAGCTTCCCTATTTCCACACTATTCATAGGTTAAACATATCTATAGTTTTGAAGTACTAAATGAACAATCATAAGGTAATATTTTCTAAGGTAAAATATAGGTCACTATTTTAATTGATTTACACACAATTTAACACATATGGGAGAACTACATGATTCTAAGGCCATCTTCTAGATTATTGGTTATGTAAGCAACACCCTTTGAGAATGGGGTTATTTTCGGTTAGATCTACACCATATTCCCACTAACCCATTTTTTCCAAGGTCACATTGAAGATGGAAATCTATGGTTTTATAATTTCAATAGGAGTGGTCATTCATGACCTAGAACTAGATACACCAGAGTGAAGGTGAAGCCAAATCTAAAAGAATCTAGGTGGTTGAATCTTGTTTTAGCTGATATTCCATACAATAAACTAGCATCAAACCTATATATTAACATTGATGCAATCATCCCAGGATTATTTTAACTATCCATAGATCCAAAGACACTATATATAGAATCTAAAGACCATTATATAATTATCTTCCTACCTATTTTCTACCTATACCAGATCTAACACTATGTTAGCATCAAAAATGGCTAATTACTTTCTTTTATGTCATTTATATATCTATCATAGTTATATTTTCCATCTATACCTTATCTCAATTTAATAAATTTAACATATTATACATCTAAGTTTAGCACATTAATTGGCCTACTATAGATCTGATATCCACCTTGGTTCCTTATCATTTCTATATCCTTAACCCTATATATCCAAGTAGGATTTCAAAATCCAAATTAGGGTTAAAAATTAGGTGAATTCATTTACCATTATTACTCCCAATTTCTTATTTATGTGCATTATTATGCCATTCATTCTCCCCATCACTCATAACTCATTATCATAGAGAGATAAACCCTTATGTAATGATCACATCTTCTTCCAAACCCAAATCCAAGCCTCAGTATAGGGACATAACCTTCTCATATGGCCTCACATGTTTCAAATACTATAATGAGATATTCAAGTCTATTGAAATGGTACTAAAACCTTTTTATAGTAATGATGAAGACAAATACATATTTAAATATTCCCTTAAAACATATAAAAAATGTTGGCTACAGTAAGCTATAACCAAGTTTTAATTCTTCCCCTATACCTACTTGTTTGATAAGTTTCTGTTCATTACTAAGTGGGCATAATATGGTGTTAATGACATGTATACTCTATGAATTATAGGCATCAAATCATAGATATATTAGGATAAACTTTAACAGCTTACTATAAGTCATAAATTATATAGTTACCTATGATTGTTTATAGTGAGCACCTAAATCAACACTTACCAAATATATGATGTCTTGAAATACTATGCAAAAAATCCAAATGCTAAATGGGTTAACTAGATGGAAGTGAATGTGTATACCATTTTCACCTTCAAGGAGGGAGTCCACATTAGGATGATATTAATGGACCATTTATTTGGGAAAAATGATTACCTACATAATAATTTGATATGGATTCCCCTACTCCATATAATCCTCAAGGGTGATCAGGTCCCCAACCTTGGGGGTGATCAATTTCAACTTGATCAAGGTAGTAAGAGATGCTTAGGGAAGATGAAACTTTTAGATGATGAGATACCTATTTGACATAGTTTGTGTAATGCTCTCATTCAATCCTTCTAACTTTATAACATGGGTTCTTAGAGGCACAGTGGTCCATGTAGTTTAATAAAAACTATATATTGACACCATTACCATAGCCAAATTTGGTACATATAAAAGTCCTTCTACATAGTGTTCTACATGGACATCAATGAGGCAACCATGCCTTAGTTATCAAAGAAGATAATGGAATCTTTTTCCCCTATTGGTGGCTATTGGTATTGAAAGGATGACAACATCATTTAAGTGGTTGACACTATCAAAGATCCCCTCTAGTTACCATATTAAGTCTCATACCACCTAGGGGAGTAGGAAATAAATTACCAATTAGTGTAATGTATCTCCATTCCATCACTCACCAATAAAAGGTCTACCTACCCCTTATGATCATGATTAGGCACTGTGTGTACATGGATTTATACCATATATAGAAGATGGCAATGGGAAGGGACTCTTATGACCTAGGTAGGGCTGAACATCAAGATTAAGACCCACATGATGTTTTCTAGGCTCATATAAAAAAATACCAGTCCTAAATTAACATCAACTATGTCCACTAGACCCATGAGGAGGATAAGTTATATCTTAACCCAACTGATGATCAAGAGGTGTTTATTTAAATCAAGGTAAAACATAAGAAGAAAGGAAATCAAGTGTAGCCTATTTCATCTACCCAAAATGGCCTTTCCTCCTCTATGTTAGCTCAACCCAAAAGGGATGTTAAATAAACTGCCCCTACATCTAATTATACAAGGGGTCCCAACTCTTCCTCCCAATCCTTATCTATGAGTTTCACCTTAGCATCCTTTTTCTCCAACTTCACCACCTCTTATGGTCTAATAATCTCAATCTTAGGTAGTTCAATCCCAAGTAACTCAACTTAAAACAAATCAAGTATACTAAACTTAGGTTATGTAGGTGTTCACGTTCAATGTTAGAAATAACCTAGAGATGAGCCCAAGGTAGGACCAACAATTGGCACCATTGTAGATCTTCACCCTACTCCCACCATTTCCTAACAACCTAGTGGGACCCCTCATAATTTACATTCCCCAAAATAACTCACTCTGATTATGCCCCCACCTTTCTCTATTTTCCATCATTCACCTAAGTGTTATTGGGTTTAACTATGCATAACCTTTTCACCTCTTAGTTACCATATACACAATCCATTCCCCAAGTAGGGACATTCATATTTCCCCCATTAATTCTTCTTAAGGTTTAGATACCTATAGGTACCCTAACTTCAACATGTTGTTCCACCTCCCTAATAATAATTTTTCTTATGTACATAATTCAATTAGTCTTATACACAAATAATACCAATGATACCAACATATTCCTTAGTTGGTCCCCACGGCTTCTTCCACCTTAGATCATTCCATTTAAATATTTAAATATGATCTAGTAAGAGTTTAATAAATAAATAAATAAAAGGTTACTCATCCTTGACCTCATGTACCGCCTCCCATTACTCCCCACATCATTCTTACACCTACCTTCTCCATTATCCTAGACACCTAGGGAATTTGTTTTAACCAACTAATTTCTTCCACTATGTTAAATTCCCCTCTCCCTAATGTCATTTACCCACATATTAACTTGAACAAGATCCAGTGGCAAGTTTAAATGTTCCCTTGGGAATCTCCTTCCTCCTTCCCCATTTCACCCCCATGCCCCTTCTCTTTAATTATTTTCTTCCTTCATTCCCTCCATTTTATATATTATAACTCCACCTATGCCTCCACCTATCACATCCATCTTTATCACCTCACCAAAACCTCTTTCTACCCTTGGAATAGCCATGGTGTCATAGGCACTTGAGATGACTATGCAAGGTGATACTAAATTTTAGCGGGATTTTTACCACATAATGGGGAACATGAGGAGAAGAATCACCCAAAAGTTCATCAAGGAGGGAAACCATATGGTTTGGAAAACTTATCAATACCTCTTATCCCTTACCAAACTAAGGACATCCATGGGAAAAGAGAAAGTGTCTTAGGATCCAATCTCTATGATTTGAGCTACACATGTTATGCCAGAGAAGATGATAGAGGAAATGCAAGAGAAGGTCCAATACTTAAAAGCATAATTAAAGATATAATTTTATTTGGAGTTGACTAGATGAGTCAAAGATTCCTTTATATATTTTTTATCAGCTTTAATAGAAGTGGTCAAGACTCTAATGGATAACAAAGCACATTTCCTAAGGGCCTAAGCATATTTAGATATGATTATTCTCATGGAGAATAAGTTATAGAAGTTGGTAGTGATCACACATAAGGGAATCCAACTCGAAATAAATCTCATGCCTATTTTATACTTAAGCCTCTACTAAATATATGTGGGGAGCATGAGGGTTTCAATTAAAGAATGGTTAAACTTGGCAAAGATAGTAGTGGAGTCTTTATAAGACGATAGGGAAATGATGTTGGCCTAATTTAAGGAGATAAAAATTAATGTGTTATTAAAGTTTTATGGCACTCTAATAGACACAAGTGATTTTAGAGTTTACCTTGGTCAATTTAACTAGGTCATGAGAAAAAGGGTGGTGAAATCCAAAAAAGCTAGAGTTTATGGTGTTCTAAAATTCTCTACTCAATCAACTATGAGCATCAACCAATTCTTAAAGCACAAAGTTTCCATTTAGGACCTAATTAAAGTGTTTCAAATATTAGTGGCCTAATAATAGGTGATATTTATATATCTACCAATGAATTTGGTCCAGATAGATCAAGAGTTTAACCTAGTCACAGTCGCTCTAGTTTCTAAGGAGGCATAGTCTAAGTAATTGAGATGTAATTTATTAAAGGATCATCCAATTATTAGTTATTTAGGATCTCTTTTATATTTAGGAGGAAGTAGGGGATATTCTCTCCTTTTTTTAAATCATGTATTTATAACAAAATTTGGGAGGTCATCATGGCCAAGGATGGGAATCTCATGCTATTAGAGGCAAGCCCCATTCTCTATATATTATAAACTCTAATCCATTTGAAAGGTCAAAAAATTAGGTATAATAGTTATGTTAGAATCAAGATAGGATTACACATGTTATTCCTTCACCCTTTCAAGATTTAAGTGTCTACTATAGTTGGCAATTTTTTAAATAAATATTGTTTGATGAATGTAATTTCTCACTTTCTACTAAACCAAGTTGGTTTGTTTACTAGTGTGTCAATCATTTTAGTTTTAAATTGATGTTGGTGTTAAATAATTTAATTAGTGATTTGTTACAAAAGTGAATGCAATATTTATAATGTGCTCATTGTTCTTACAAATCTATAAAACTTTCTCATTTTCTTTTCAACACCTTTAATATGTGTACTTAAGTTATAAATTATATTAAGGAACATAATGTTAGATACTAAAAAATCTTTTAATTGTTTATATTTAGTGAAAGATTTATAAATTAAGCATTACCCTATAATTTCATTTGACCACTTTTCATGTGTAAATATGAGTCAGATCCCTAAGTTAAAATTGACACATAGTTGTATAACTATGGTATGGCATATATGTAGTTTGGATCTTGAATCACTAACACCATTTTAAGACTAAAAGCATTTATTTTATACCCTAATTTACTTTCCCATTTTATTTTATTTTGGTGTTAAAATACCCTTCCCTATTTTATAAATAAATGAGCTTTGATGTTATGGAAACTAATGAATGAGTTTTCTTTTAGTTGGCAGTGAATTTTGGTGCAACTACACATACATTAAACCCTGGTGGTGACAACTACTTATTTATGAGTATATTAGGGTTAAATTACTCGACCCTTAGATTAAACTAGAATAATTAGTAAAATTAATGAGGGTATATATTTATCCTATGTATTATCTCACACTTTTTATTTTGGAACACTCAATCTCATGAGTACCTCTAGATTCAAGGATTTTAGGTCTAAAAATAATTTTGAGATGCCCAAATTTGTTAAACATAAATGTAAAGGTTATGAAAAGGAACATCTATAATATTTCTATGTCACATGTTAATAGGTTAGGTATATAAATGAGTACCTAATTCACTTGTTTCCCTATAGTTTGGCTGGGTAGGCCTTAGAATGGTTCCCTAGTCGACCTAAGAATTTTGTTGATAGATATGACTACTTTTCATATAATGTTTTACAACACTTATTTTTATAATGTGTAACATGAGATGACTATGGTTGAATTATGTCAATCTAAAAAATTAATATGAGAAAGCTTTTATATCTATTTACAACATTACCATGCATTATCTAGCTGATTCCCACACAATATCCTTGATAAGGAATCGGTCATAGTATTTACTGTTAATATATAATATGATATAGATAATAATATAAAGCTTAATTATGCCAATATGTTTGAATAAATTATTTATAAAGGAATATAGAGTGACCAATACCTCATGATAAAATGGGTAATCAAGATTTACTCTTAGAACCAAGTTTAAAATAGGTCCTAGACACAAGATCCTATACAAGCATAATTAGGTAAATTAGACAAGCCAAACACATCCAATAAGAACAAAAATGTTATAGGAGATGGGGTAACTAAATCATGGCATGTGAAAATTATATATCCACTAATTTTTAGACAAAACCAGCTATTCAACCTCTCACTTTACAAAGACCCCCTCTAAGAAGAGGTCATTATCATGATAGAGTTTTTGGTGATATTGAAGATTCTATCGATATGGTTTTATAGATGCTAAATATAACTAACATGATTATTTAGCTCATGCCAAAACCATTAAAATAAAACCAATCTAAACCCAATTATTATAAGGATAATGATTTTTGTAATTATCATCAAGTTGAAGATCATTTTATTCATAAATGCATGTAACTTCATAATCTCATCTAATATTTTCTTAGAAGTGGTGAAATATGGTTGGATAATGTGTACACAACATCTAATCAAAATTTGTCTATTTATCAAAACCTTTTTCCATAACATAAATCCAACAATAATTAAGGATATAATCAACATCAGGCTTACTACCAAAATCAAAAAAAATATTCCTAATAATCAGAACTAGAGATAAAATAAATAAATAAAAATGAAAATCAAGGTTAGGGTGCCCTGTATAATCAAGTTAACTATAATAATGTCCCTTATGACTAAAATAATGTCATAGTTTTAAATACTAGTGGGCATATATCTACCATTATTATCAAACCTAATCCAACCAATAACAATATCTATTGAGCTTTTCCATCTATTTTAAGACCTCCACCTCTATTTGTTGGTAGTCCTCACTTGACTTGTAATAGCTATAATGCTATTCAATAGTTGAGAGTTCCAATTCTAGGCTTTCACTGTTATTATTCTAATAAAAGTAACCCCCCATTGAATCAAGGTTACATAATTAATTCCTAACATTATAAAGTTACCATTCAAGGTCTCATACTTTTTCCCTCCTAAAATCTTGATCAAATCCCTTTACCTCAAAAAAACAAGCTAATTTATCCTTTTAATGATAGACCTTATAATATTTTTAAAAAACTACAAAAGACACTTGAAAAAAATTATATTTTATATATTTTGAGTACACCAAATATCCACATGAACATGTTGAATGAGATTCTAAGTTAGTCTAAGGTCCCAATTTACATTTCTCCTTAAAAATTCTAGATTTTTGTAATTTATTTTGCTCCATGCCAAAAAATTGCTTTTGATCAAACTAATATGTCATCCCTTGGACATTTTCATACTAACCTGCTTTATATATAATCAATCATTTTCTAGCATAAAATTAAATGAGTCCTTATAGATAATGATTCTAGGTTAAATAATATAATGTTGAAGCTTTTCAAACACTTGGGATACATAATAATAGTTCTTTAATTAGATATGATTACTATCAAAGCATATGATAATGATGAGTGGGAATCTTAGGGAATTATTGATGTATCATGTGTATCATAGGTGCTTTTACTATTTAAAGAACACTTCTCATTTTATAAATCATATAATTCATACAATGAGTATCAGGTTTTCTTAATCTAGTTACCTGTGGTGAAATAGAGGTAGAGAAAATTTAACTGTTCTACAAATTTATATTAATTGGTGGTTGGGAGCCACCATGGTCCTTGATAATTTTTTAAGTATTTATTCTGATAATAGTGGGTTATGATGAAATTTCTACACTAAAGACTAATCTAAGTGAATATTTACAATGAGATCTAAGATAAATTGATTTGATTAAAAAAAGAATCAAAAGAAAGGGTAGGTCAAAAAGAAAGTATGGGATTGCTGATGTTGGCCTCAAACATCATGACAAGTTCTTAATTTAAATTTAGCCTACATTTAACCAATATATAATGTAAAGTAGCAAATGCTCAAATCACACCATATACCAAGCAAGTATCTAAGGAAAGCATGAAAGAATAAAAGTATGAATTGAATTTATCTTAAAGGTTTATAAGTTGAATTCACATATCACTTTCACATCCTAATGCAAAGCAAATAAAATCAAACAAATTCTAAGAAAATTAAACTAATCTAGCATTAGCATAAATTAGTAACCCTATATCAAATGTGTGCATTCAAATTTCATAAAAACATAAAAATTCAAAACTTGGAACAAGGAATTGAGAGAGAAAACCATGTAACAATTGATATAAACAAAATTAAACAAAATTTCTAGTATTCCTTACTTATATAAATTACTCAAAAGTATACAAATTTAGTTCAAAACTCTCCTTGAATTAGACCATTGGTATTTTTCCTATGGGGTCTTGGATAATTTGGTTCCTAGTGAGTAGCCATGGGGCAAGGATTGTGTTTAGATTATGCTCTTTAGTCCACTTTTTAATGGTTGGTAGATCAATTTGGAGTTTACATAGTTTATAATATCTTTCAAAAGCTAGGGGTAAATGTATGCTACTTTCATAAAGGTATGCTCATGGAAAATCCAATCATTCTCAATTTTACAATCTTAGAAAAGAGGAGCAAGGACATAATGCAATATAGTACCTCAAGCTTGGAAATAACATAGTGTAAGCTATCCATCTAAATAAAAACTAAGTCATTATACCTCCATATAATGATTTCATTCTTTTGTTCCTCCCTAGTAGGGATTCATATATCCTCAATGGTCCAAAAGAGTTTAAACCAATTCTTGTTCCCATCATTCAAAGATGTAGTATCTAGGTCCATGTCCTTAAAGATTATTCCCTCATTATCTAGGGTAAAAAACAACTCAGTCTCATCCCACTATTTTTATCTATGAACTACCATGGTTGTGGATGTTGCAACTGCTTATCAATAGATTGGAAGTAATCTCCGAGTTAATTCACTCTTACTCAGGATGTAATTGAACTCTTCTTAGTTTGATTATGATTAATATGCATTTAAATTATGTATTTTATGGATCTTAGGTATTTCTAAAGCATTAACGGTAATAACAATATATACTTATGCTCATTCATGTCTCAGATTTGATTAAGACCTAAGATTTTATACCTTTGCATTTTTTGAGCACACAAAATCTTTAATTTTGTCATTTTGTGATTGTGTGGTGACCATGTGGCATTCATTTGATAACTTTCATAGCATTTTTCATAAATGCCTTGAGGGACAAGTCATTATCTTTTGAAAATTCAACTTTTCCTTCATGCTGTTAGATCTTTTTTCATGGATCAATGTAGATCATTGATCATGATCATAGGGATTTAGAGTCATTATATGCTTTATTTCAAACCTTGTGGTTGTGACACTTGGTGATTTTACAAGCCTTTTGGGCTTTATATTCTATGTATTGAATGCATGATTTCCACATGTCACTCCTATGGGGCCTTTGGGTTTATTAAAAAGTCTCTAATAGATGCACTATCTGATCATCCCCTTGAAAAAAAGCATGGGTCATTTCTATTAATTCGAATGGATTCATGTGATTGGTATAATGGATCAAATGATTTAGACTCATTGGGCGCTTTTTCTCCATTCGATCAATCTCTATGATGAAGCATAGGTTATTGATCCTAAAAAAGAGCAAGAACTTTAATCAACATCATAACATAAGAAATGACTTAGGCTTAAATACTTTAGGCTAAGGTTTATTTCATGTTTAATAAAAAAATTATAAAATTTAGGCTAAATTATTTTAGCCTAGGTTTTTATAATCCATAGAAAGAGAACCCAGTCTAAATATTTTAGGCTAAGGTTTATGTTGTGTTAATAAACAAAACATAAACTTTAGGCTAAAATATTTTTGTTAAGCTCTTGGAACATGTCCAAATGGGTCAAATAATACAAGGACCAAATGCTAGGTTTTAATCTAGGGTTTTATTGCATTAATAAACATTTTATAAAACTTAGGTTAAAAGTATTTATGCTAAGTTTTATGTCACAAGGACCTTTTAAAATAAGATTTAATATAAGTCTCTAGCCTAATGTTTATTGCATTTAAACAAATGAAATCGAGACCTTAGGAAATATTCTTAGATTAAGTCCATGTATTCATGTATTTATACTACATGATTATTTTATTACTTGAAGTTCATAGGTTTTAAGCATTTAAATATATTTCAAGGGTACCATTGATTTTTAATGCAAGCCATAATATTTTAGTAACATTTTGAAACATGCCCTTATGTCTAATAAAAATAATTGATTAGATTAAATTTTATGGTCTTAAATACATCAATGATGACATCATAGACATCAAATGATGATCGCAAAAACATCAAATTTAAGTCAGTGGATCATTAGGTCTAATGGGCTTAAAGTTGATGATCTTATGGACATCAATGATGACCTCATGAATGTCAAATTATAGTCATGAAAATGTCAATTTTAATCTCATGAAACCCATTTTAATCCATATACCTTAGATTTGATATGCTCCATTAGATTAATATCCATGATGAAACGTAAACCATTGATCATAATCTAAGAAAATACATGCCATTGGTTTAATTTAATATGTGGGACCCTTTATTACCAAGCTTATAATGTGATAATGCTACATGGAAAATCTACAAGGTTCCTTGGGCTTTTGAATTTTCAGCACCACATTCACTCCAT
The DNA here is from genome assembly GCA_037957365.1 of Torreya grandis. NCBI lineage: Eukaryota > Viridiplantae > Streptophyta > Pinopsida > Cupressales > Taxaceae > Torreya > Torreya grandis. The sequence continues at coordinate 130,553 of JARHVA010008731.1, forward strand.
TGGACTATTTCTATGTGAGTAGTCATGGACCATCGATCCTGATCTAGATGATTACACCTAATTGGCTCCTTTTATATATTGAAGTTGTATAATAAGTTTTATCCAAAGGTTTTGTTATATTAATAAATATAATGAGACCTTAGGGTAAAAATTAGGCTAATTTCATTTTTAATAAAAGGGGCCCTTTCACTCTAACAATGATTTCACACCATCTAATCCTCAATCTTGCTTAAGCACAAATCATTGATCATGATCCCAATGATCTTACAAGATTGGTTTGATGGATTAAAGATTAATTTTTTTAGGCTTCTTATGCTCCATTAGATCATTCCTTGTGATGAAGAGAGGTTCACTAGATCTGTAAAGAAGTAAGGTGCTTAATTTAGGACATAGGTAAATATAAGAACTTAAGTGAAAGATTTAAAACTAAGGTCTTGTTTGTGTTGATAAAATATTAATGGGGCTTTAGGGTTAAAAATTTAGGCTAAACATATAACAAATGGGACCATGCTATAATAAAGGACCCTATTAACATAAATATAAGACCATAATAGAAACATAAAGAATAAAAGGGGGAAAATAAAAGGGGACTAAGCATGATTTTTAGGCTAAGGTTTGGTCATGTTAAAAAAAATGACCAAGACTTAGCATAAAAATTAGGCTTAAGTCCAAAATTTATTCAAAACATTCTTTCCAAATCTATTCCTACCAAAATTTGAATTCAAATCAAGATCTAAGTTAGGGTTTACCGATAGAGGGTTTCATCACATGAATCTAACTATGAGATTTTTTTATACCAGAGGCTATCAAAGCCTGGATAGATATAAATTATGAAAATCTCAGCATGATCCATAATAAATTCCATGAATATAATAACTTAAGACATGAGGATCAATTATTAGTAACATTAGGCAAGTTTCAAACAAAACCATGAATAAATGGGTTGGTTTCATTAGGTATGAATGATCTTCAAATCATATAAAGAGAAGAAAGTCAAGATTTTAGTGCTAAGGTTCAAAATACTCACAAGGGTCCCTATTTCTTTGAAATGGGGGTATGTTGACCTCAACAAATGGTAACTTCCTAGGGAAACATAAAAATATGTTATAACTTGGAGACTATGGTTGAGATAAACAACTAGGTCATCCATTCCACTTGATCAATGCCATTTTCAAGATCAATTATTGGTTGAAAAAAACATTACATGTGTAGAATTAGGATTAAACATCAAAACATAGCCATGTTGTGTGTGCTCTTTGGTTTCACTTATTATTTGCCATGGGATTCAGGGGACAACTTCCAAATTTCATACCTTTAATCATTAACATTGACTTAGAGCATGTTTAGATAATCATTAAGAACCATTATTCTAGTTTAAACAAGGCTTGGGAATTACTCTACTACCAACCAAACATCCATAACCCTGATAGAGATGATTTTTACTACACTCATGGCCTTGTTCCATTGCTAGCTAGGCATCCATAGCCCTAATGGAGATTACCAGAATCACCTTTGCTTGAAAAGCTTTTGATTTTGCAATATATATATATATATATATATATATATATATATATATATATATATATATATATATATATATATATATATATATATTTTGTTGGGTCTTTTAGGCTTTCAACAAAGGTTAGGAACAAGGGTAGCTAAATTTAAGGATTTGGTCAAGTGTATAATCCTCAAATAATCATCTATGGTTAAAACATTTATCCTAGGTAATGATGTTTGTTAAGTGAAAGCATGACTGTATCTTATTGGATTGAGCTTCCATTCTCCATGTGTAATTCTTCTTAAAACTAGGTTTAGGCCAAGACAATGTTTAAGGTCTTATAGAATGGTTAACCTATTCATAGGTATTTTCTAGTTTCTTAAAATCCTAACATCAAGATCCTATCTCAAATCCATGGTCAACATATGTATGGGTCTCATACCAACATTTATAAATATTTGGAGTTTCAATCAAGCTAAGTAAATTTGAGTTGAGTGCTATCCAAAAGGACTTATTTGAAGCAAGGAATAAATAAACAAGAAACAAAGCAAGAAGCAAATATATATATATATATATATATATATATATATATATATATGCTTTCTTATTTTAAAAAAAAAGGATAGGAAGGAAAGATCTGAAGGAAAATAACTAGCCTACCTATACTAACTCTAATTATCTTATATATCTACTCCATGAAGACCCCAAAAGGAGTAACAATGAAGTAATGCTTGAGATACTACCCATTGGCAGGCAGTGTGAATTTTGATCCTTGTAGATCGTTAAGACTAAAGGTGTTATCTCCAAGTGTATCTATAATTTGATAGGGACTAATCCATAGAGGTGTGAACTTACCATGTTTGCCTTTGGGCTTAGATGTTTTGTGTTAAATAAGAACCAAATATCCTTATCTAAATACCTTGATATTTTATCTCTTGTCAAATCACCTTTTGACTATAGTTTGGTGCCTTCTAAAGTTAGCAAAATCCTTTTCTCATGCATTTTCCACTTGGATAATGTCTAGTAGCCTTGAGTTTGAAAACTCTTGATCCTCCTCCATATACTCTTTCATAAATATGTAGGTTGGCATCTTGAGTTTCATGAGGAATATAGGTTCCTAGCCATATACTAGTAGGAAGGGAGATGTTTTACGAGCCTACTTGACTCTTATTCTATATACCCAAAGGGCATACTTGAGAAGCTTATGCCACATTCTAGGTTTGTCTGAAGTAGAATTTTTAATGAATTTCATCAAGTATTTATTCATTGACTTGGATACTCTATTACCTTGAGGATAATGGTTAGATAAATACTTGAGAATAATGTTGTTGTCATATTTTCACTCTATCATATCTATGGATGTGAACACTAATCCATTGTCAAATACCAAAGAGAATGGAGTCCCAAATCTAGTGCATATGCTTTCTTCTAAAAATTTGATAACTTCTTCTATTCTACATTATTTGGTGGCTACTACTTCAATCCTCCTTGTGCAATAGTCAGTAGCTATCAAAACATACTTGTGACCTTTTGATGAGTTTGGGTTGATTACCCCTTCAAAGTCCATTCCCCATTGAGAAAATGGTTTATCAATCATGACTGGTTGTGAAGGCATTGCTTCCTTTGGCTCCTTGGTGTTGAAGATCTAACATGAATGACATCTTATCACATACTTATGAACATATTTATAGATGGTGGGCCAATAGTATCTAGCCCTAAAGATTTTGAGAGCTTTTGTTTTACTAGATGGGTTCCCACTTCCTAGATTTTCATAGAAAGTACTCATTACCTCAGTAGCTTCTTCCTTAGAGACACATCTCAGGTATACACCTTCAAAGTTATTTTGATATAGGACTCCATTTTTTATGAGATAGTGTGTTACCTTGAGCCCTAAAGCTCTTATCTACTCCCTTGTTATCCCTTCAAGTCAAGTGCCATTAATTAATAGGTGAACAATGGAATCATACCATTCATTATCTTGGAAACTTTGTTGATCAACTTGCATAATACTTATCTTAGGACTGGTATTAGCAATCATTTGAATCAAACCTTGATGCCCTACCAATTTTTTAGTTTTCATTTCTATCATATTCTTGGAAGATAGACATCCACTTACCTCTTCACTCTCTAAGTTCACATTGGCTTAGCATTAGCTTAGTATCTGGGTCAGTTAGGATGGCATGCACTTTGTTCCTAAGAATGTAGTGCCTAAATTTATTGAAAGATTTAACTAATGTAAATTCTTGCTTATCAATCAAAGGGTAATTTAACTCAACATTTTTCAAATTAGTACTCATAAAAGCAATTAGATGGTTAGATATTTCTATTTTTGGAGTTAAAAATACAAAAATAGTGTGATTAGAGGAGAAAGAGTATAGGTAAAAGTCTCTTGAAAAGTCTAGAGTTATCAAGACTAGAGCTTGACTAATTATACTTTTGATGTCTTCAAAAATCTTATTAGATTCCTCATTACATGAGACTTTAGCATCATTATTTAGCATATCATTTAATTATTTGATAATCTCTGCAAAGCCAAAAATGAACTTTCTCACAAATTTTATCCTACCAAAAAATTATTTCAATTATTTTTTACTATTGGGAGGCCCTGTCTTGGATATGGCTTTGACTCTTTTAGGGTCTATGGAAATTTCAACTTTAGTGATAACATGGCCTAATAGTTTACCTTCAGTAACACAAAAAATGCTCTTCTTAGCGTTAAGGGAGATCCCATACCTTCTGCATCTTTCAAATACTTGTTGTAGATGCATCAAATGCTTTTCCCTTTTCTTAGAGAAAATATTTAGATAATCCATGTAAATTATGATGCACTTACCAATCAAGCCTTGGAAGGCATGGTCCATGGCCCTTTGAAAAGTGGCTCCTATATTTATTAGTTGAAAAGGCATTATCTTATATGTAAAGGTACCCCACTTGGTTATGAATGTTATCTTCATTCTATCCTCCTTGTCAACCAAAACTTGATTGTATCCTAAAAAACCATTAAGAAAAGACATCATGGTTGAACCTAATATAATTTTTATTACCTATTAAAGAGAGGGAAGAGGATAATTATCTTTTTTAGATGATTTATTCACATTTATAAAGTCAATACATAGTCTAATTTCACCATTCTTCTTTCTAGATGGCACCAGATTGGCCACCTAGGTAGAGTGCCGAATAAGAAAAATAATTCTAGCATCTAACAATATCCTAACTACTTTGAAGATCATGGGTTCTAAGATAAGGTTCACAAGTCTTTGTTTCTACTTGAAGGGTTTGTAATGATATTTAAGAAGTATGGTATGGGTGATGACTCTTGGGTCAAATATTTTCAAGTCATCATTAGACCAAGATATGACATCTTTGTATTTTGTTAACAACTCTTTGGCTCTTTTATTTTTAGCACTAGTGTAGGCCTTTCTAGTTTTAACTAGTTGAGGTTGATCTTGGAGGCCAAGATCAATAGCATTGTAGTCCTTTCCACTTAATTTAGGAATCTTAGAAACTTCAACTAGCTTATCTTGATCAAATAGTATTTCTAAGACAATCATACCTTTGGGGATTTTGTTGTCATTTAACTGAATGAATTTACCATCAAACTTTCCCTCCCTAACTATATTTTCATCAACCTCATCAATTATCTAAGATTAAAATTATCCTAAACTAGTCATGAAGTTTAGGATTTGTTGGTCATCACTAAAGACCTATATATGGTTGACATTATCTAGGATAGAAGGGCAAGGTATGATCTCAATACTAAAGTTAGGTGAATCTTGGTTGGGCATGAGATTAGTTACAGTAGAGATAATTCCATCAACTAATTTATATTCTTTCTTTGGGATAGAAATAATATTTAAGGCATCAAAATATTCCACTAGATCCTAGACACTAAACTTGTATCTTTTGAGGTATGACAACTTGCACTTATACTTCTCACTTGATATACTACTAGTTCTAAATCACCATAAACTAATAGTTTCTTGACTTTTTTTGATGGGAAATTGTAGGCCTAAGATGAGGGATTCATATTCTACAAGGTTTTTGGTGAAAAGGAATTACAGTCTATAAGAAGCATGATATTTCTTACCAATAGGGTTAGTTAGAATAATTCCTACTCCAAATCTAGCTTTACACCTAACCCCATCAAAATGCAACTTCCATAACGTAGGTACAAAATTAGAAGGTTTAAGATCACATACCTTAGTAATTTCTAGGGTGAAAACCCCTAAATCAGAATCAACTATTCTAACCCTTTCATTGACAACATTATACTCAGTAATCATGTGCTTCATCCTTGTCTCCATTTTAACTTTGATTTGGTTGGGAATTCCCTTCCTTGGCAGCCATATGTGTGAACAATCCATGGACATATATCCATTTAGATCCTTTGTCCACTCTCTATTTAAAATAAATCCATATGCATCAAGGATATATTTTACTTGGATTTCTATAATTTTTTCTACCCTTGGCTCAAAAGCCAATTGCATGTGGACATTTAAAAATTCTCCAACTACCTTAACCCTAGACTTATATAGTTGGGTTACAACCCTATCAGGCTTAATGGGGATCAAACCAAGTTTCTTAGAAACACCTATAGACATAATATTTATAGAGGCACTATAATCTAATAAACATTTATGTAATGTTTTACCAAACATTTTAAATGAAGTAAGAAGGGTGGGGACTCTATTATAGCTTTATACATGGCTATGTTTACATTATTATTCTAGGATATCTTTCTAGATTTATTAGACAAATAATCCAACAATAGATCTCTTTGCTTATTGATTTATGTTAATTCATGTAAGGTAATATTATATTTGATTTTCTTCATATCCTCTACAATATTATAACTATTCCTATTGGAAGAATTGGAAGCATCAACACAAGGTTTAAGACTACTTCCCTTTAGAGGATCTAGATTATTATCTGAAGTGGTATCTGAAGGAGTACCAATTTTTTTTGGAGGAATATAATTAGTAAAAGGTTATCTCTATTCTCTATTCCTTATAGGGTATATATTTTTTAAGAAGTGCTGGAAGGCATAAACTTCTTTAGGAACATCATCAAGCTCATTGTCTTCTTAGAAGGGGAAATAAAACATTTCCACCATGAAGGTCTAGTCAACAGGATTAGATACTTAGGTACCCACACCATTATATTTATTAATCACTACCTCAAAAGTGTCCAACTCTTCTTGAAATGCATCAAAAGATTTAAAAAATTCAATGCAATCAATCTCACCATGCTTAGCAGTATAATGGAATCTACAACAATCAGGCAAAGTAATATCAATAAGATTAATATCCATAGTATTATTTTTAGAAGATGGTTCATTAATATTATTATTTTGGAAAATATCATTATTAAACTTATTATTGGGTCTATTAAACTTTTGGAAAGATAAGTTCCTACCAAAAGTTTATCTAGTATTACCAACTTGTTTTTGTAGCTAAAGGAAGTTAGTGTTAAGTTTTTGGACCATTTTCATAATGGAATCATTCTCACTTTTGGGGGTTTTTGAATTATGAACCTAGTTATTATTAACACCAATGGATAGTAACAAGGTCCTTTTATCAATTTCATTAAATCCATTATTATCAAGGTGATTCAAGAGTCCTAAATTTTGATTAAGAATAACATGTCTTAGAGGTAATTGATTTGTATTTGGGATCTAGTTAAGAGTAGGAAAATTCTAGTTATTATTGGTAAAGACATTCAAGGTATGCATATATGGATTGAAATTGGGAATACATTAGGGAAACTATCCTTGGGGTTGCATATGGTCATTTATGATAACAACCTGAGCATAAGCTAAAACTATTATGTTCATTAAACCTACATCTCTCTTTATGAATATTGAGGTCATGAGATCAAGAGCATCTTTAAAGATTTATAAGGATAGTTCTTGATCAAGTTTATAAGGGTTAATGGTTCTGATATACATTTTATAAAATGTATAATTAAAGGCTCTTATAGTTTCATTGGCATTCCTTTTTAAGGTGGTAAATTGCTGGCAAGACACAAGGGCTAATAATCTTTCCAAACTAGTCAATGAAGATGTTGTTGAATTCATCCTAGGTTGTGATGCAATCATCAATCAGGTTTATGAACCACACATATGTAACATATTTTATTTTAAAATGGAAAAACCTACATGATACATCCTCATGAACTACATTTAACAATCTCAATGCAGCCTTAAATGATTTAACATTTTCTTCTACTATTACAATACCAATAGGATTAAAAGTTGGTAAATATTTTTTAGGATTGTGAGAGAGATCATGAATTTCATCTTGTAAATTTATAGGAGAAATTCCCAAAAAAGCCATATCTTGATGAATATTGAGTTTAAGAATACCTTGAAGTGGTAAAGTTGGCAAAGACTTTGAATGCCTGTGTCTACCTTTGTCTTACTTGGCTCTCCTATGGACTTCCAACTCAAGTAGAGGCTCTCTTATTTTTTAATATGATCTTTTTCATATTATTAGAAGTTATATCTTGATAAATTTGGATCCTCTTTGAAATATGATGTGTCAAACCAACCTTTACAAAGAATAAGACTTACATTTACACTTTAAGCTAATTTTCCAAAGATGTATGTAAAAAATAATAAAGGACATAAAATTTCAACCAAATTAGTTAAAATATGTGTCCAATTATGTAAATATGGTTAATATTTTAAATTCTAAGACAAAATAAACCCATATCTATGAAATATGTACCAATCTTTGATCAAAACAAGCTATCATAGTCTTAAATACTACAAATTCTTAGATATTAAACTATCTTATCAAAACTAAGCATCTAAACTCAAAGATATTATATTTTTGTCTAAATGAAGCACAAAGATGGGTTAAATACCATAAATATTAGTTATATTTATTATTTTGAGTAAATAATTATGTAAAAGTGCAAAGATATAACTAATTTTAGATCAAAGCATGCTAAGATTAATAAAGATTTAACCAATGGGCCCTCCTTCTAGTGCCAAAAGAAGATATGTCTTGTTGATGTCTATATATGTATCATAGGTTCACTTAGTGTTTATATAACACTTCTCATTTTATAATTCAAAGAATTCATAGTATGAGTAGCAGGTTTTGGTAATCTAGTTAACTATGGTGAAATAGAGGTAGAGCAAATTAAAGCATTCCACAAATTTATATTAATTGGTGGTTGGGAACCACCATGGTCCTTGTGAATTTTGAAGTATCTATGATGATCTTAGTGAGATATGATCAAATTTATATCTAAAGACTAATCTAAGTGAATATTTACAATGAGATATAAGCTAAAATGATTTGATCTAAATTTGAAGCCAAAATAAGTGTATGGAAGAAATAAAGTATGTGATTACTAATCTTGGCCTTAAATATCATGATAAGGTTTTAATTTCAATTGAACCTGCACTTATCTAATATATAATGAAAAGTAACAAATGATCAAATCACACCATATACCAGGCAAGTATCTAAGGATAGCATGAAAGAATACAATATGAACTAACTTTATCTTAAAGGTTTATTGTTGTATTCAAATGACACTTGCACATCCTAATATAGAGAAAATAAAATGAAACAAAGTCTAAGAACATTCAACTAATCTAGCATTAGCACAAATTAGTAAACTTATATCAAAGATGAACATTCAAAATTCATAAAAACCATTCAAATTCAAAACCTAGAACAAATAATTGAGAAAGAAAACCATGTAATGATTGATATAAATAAACTTGGACAAGATTTTTAGTATTCCTTGATTATATTAATTGCTCAAAAGTATAAAAATTTAGCTCAAAACTCTCCTTGAATTAGACCATTGGTATTTTGCCTATGGGGTCCTAGATAACTTGGTTACTAATGAGTAGCCATGGGACAAGGATTGTGTTTATATTATGCTCCCTAGTCCACTTTTTAATGGTTGGTAGATCAATCTAGGGCTTACAAAATTTATAATAACTCTCAAAAGCTAGGGGAAATGTATGTTAATTTCTTGAATGTACACTCATGGACAATCCAATCATTCTCAATTTTACAATCTTGGAAAAGAGGAGCAAGGACATAAATGTAGTGTAGTAGCTTAGGCTTGGTAGAAATATAGTGTAGGCTAGCCATTTGAATAGAAACTAGGTCATTGTACCTCTATAGAATAGTTGCATTATTGTGTTCCTCTCTGGTAAGAGCTTGCATCTCCTCGATGGTCCAAAAGAGTTTAGACCAGTTCTTATTCCCATTTTTCAAAGATACAGTATCCAAGTTCATGGGCTTAAAGATTCTTCCATTATTATTTGAAGTCAAATACAAGTCAGTCTTGTCCCTATGTTGTTGTTTGCAAACTACCATGGTTATGTAAGTTTCAATTACTTATCAATGGATTGCGTGTAATCTCTAGGTCAATTCACTATTGCTCAAGTTGTAATTGAACTCTTCTTGGTTTGATTGTGTCTTTTATGGATGTTAGGGCTTTCTAAAGCTTTAATGGCAATGAAAATCTAGAATTAGGCTCAGTCATGTCTCAAATTTGATTGAGACCCATGGTTTTATACCTTTTCCTTTTTGAGTACACAAAATATTTAATTTTTTCATTTTTTTATTACATGGCATCCATATGGCATCCATTTGAAAATTTTCATAGTTTTTTTCATAAATACCTTGAGGGACTAGCGATTGTCTTTTGAAAATCCAAATTTTCCTTCAAATTATTAGCTCCTTGTTCATGGATCAACATGGACCATTGATCATGATCATAAGGATTAAGAGTCATTGGCTTCTTTATGTTAGGCCCTATGGTTATGACACTTGGCACTTTCGTGAGCCTTCTGGTCTCTACATTATTTGCATTGAATGTGTGATTATTATGTGTCACTCTCATGGGTCCTTTGGGGCTCATTAAAAAGTCTCTAATAGTTGTGCTTCATCTGATCATCCCCTTATGAACAATCATGGGCCATTTATCTTAATTCAAATAGATGTATACAATAAGTCTGATGGATCAAATTCTTTAGACTCGTCAGGTCCTTTCACTCCATCTGATCAATCTCTGTGATGAATCCTAGACCATTGATATTGCAAAAGAGTGAGAAATTTAATTAGAATCATGACATAAGAAGGGAATTAGGCTTAAATAATTTAGGCTAGGGTTTATTTCATGTTTAATAAACATGTTATAAACTTTAGGATAAATTATTTTAGCCTAATTTTTCAAAATTTATAGAAAAAGAACCTATGATACATATTTTAGGCTAAGTTTTATGCTATGTTAATAAATATAACATAAACTTTAGGCTAAAATATTTTTTTTAATCTCTTAGAACATGTCTAAATGGGTCAAATAATACAAGGACCAAATTCTAGGTTTTAATATAGAGTTTTATCACATTAATAAACACATTACAAACCTTAGGTTAAAATTATTTATGCTAAGTTTTATGTCACAAGGACCTTTTAAAATAAGATTTAATATAAGTCTCTAGCCTAGGGTTTATTGTATTTAAACAAACATAATTGGGACCTTAGAAAATAGACTTATATTAAGTCCATGTCTTCATGTATTTAGACCACATGATCATTTTATTATTAAAATTTCATAGGTCTTAAGAATTTTAACATCTTCTGAGGGGTGCCATTGATTTTTAATGTAAGCCATAATATTTTATCAACATTTTGAAACATGCCCTTATGTCTAAGCAAAATAATTTATTAGCTTAAATTTGATGGTCTTGTGGATGCCAATGATGGCCTCATGGACATAAAATGATAGTCACAAGAACATCAAGTTTAATTTAGTGGATCATTAGGTTTAATGGGATAAAATTTGATGTCTCTTGGATGTCAATGATAGCCTCGTGAATGTCAAATGATAGTCATAAAAATGTTAATTTTAAGCTCATGAAACCCCTTTTGGTTCATAGACCTTGGATTTGATATGATCTATTGGATTAATATCCATAATGAAGCATAGAAAGTTGATCATAATTCAAGAAGATACACATCATGGGTTTAATTTAATATATGAGACCCTTTATTATGAGGCTTTGAATGTGAGAATGCCATGTGGTGACTCTACGGGGCTCCCTGGGCTTTTGAATTTTTAGTGCCATGTTCACTCCATTGGATTATTTCTATATGAGTAAGCACGAACCATCGATATTGATTTGGATGCTTACACCTAATTGGCTCCTTTGGTATATTGAATTCATAACATAAGTTTTATCCTAAGGTTTCATTCTATTAATAAATACAATGAGACATTAGGGTAAAACTTAGGCTAAATTCATGTTTAATAAAAGGGGGCCTTTAGCTCTAATGATGATTTCATGTCATTCGATCCTCAATCCCACTTAAAATAGATCATTGATTATGATCTCAATGATCTTACAGGATTAGTTTGATGGATTAAATATTTGATTTTATCAAGATTAGTATACTTCATTAGATCATTCCTCATAATGAAGTGAGGTCTGTTGGATCTACAAAAAAACAAGGTGCTTAAGTTAGGATGTAGGTAAATATAGGAACTTAGGCTAAAGATTTAAAACTAAGGTCTTGTTTTTATTGATAAAATATGAATGGGGTCTTAGGGTTAAAAATTTAGGCTAAGCATATAATAAAGGGGACCATGCTAAAATAAATGACCCTATTAACATAAACATTAGACCTCGCTAGAAACATAAGGAATGGAAAGAGGAAAATAAAAGGGGACTAAGCATGATTTTTAGGATAAGGTTTTGTTATGTTGAAAAACATGACCAACTAAGCCTTAGCATAAAAATTAGGCTTAAGTCCAAAGTTAATTCAAAACGTTCTCACCAAATCTTTTCCTACTAAAATTTGAAATTCAAATCAAGATCTAAGTTAGGGTTTACCGACATAGGGTTTCATCACATGAATCCAACTATGATATTTTTCAGACCAAAGGATATCAAAGACTAAATATAGATAAACTATGAAAATCCTATCATGATCCATAATAAATTCCATGAATCATACAACTTAAGACATGAGGATCAATTATTGGTAAAATTAGGCAAGATTCAAACAAAACCATGAACAAATGGACTAGTTTCATCAGGCATGGATGATCTTCAAATCATAATAAAGAGCATAATATCAAAATTTTAGTGATAAGGCTCAAAATAATCACAAGGCTCTATATTTTTCATAAATGGAGGTATGTTGACCTCAATAGGAACCCTTTATTTACCTATTATAATCAGGCCTAACCCACAATAGTCTTTACCATGTTATTGACTTGGAACTCTCATATAATTTTTTCCTTAGACAACCTTGGATTCATGAAGGACATATCATACCTTCTACTCTCCATTAGTGTATCAAATTTTTCAATTCTAGATTATAAGTTACAATTCTTACTGACTTGTATCCATATAAATTATATAAACACATTGAAGCAAAATATGAAATCTAAAACTATTGCTTTGGCATAGAGCCTCTCAAAAGACAAGGATGTAGTTGATCAATTTATTGAGTCTAATTATATATATCTAAGTAATATTTCCTTAAATTTATCTCTAACATTTATTGAAATATCCAATAATTTTACTGTTAAAGATAATAGCCTTGGGGGAATACAATATTGACAATTATTTCCATATATCCAAGTTGCCAAAGATGCCCAAATCATATAGCAGACCTAATGTAAATACTATTAAAATGAAATGGCACAAGAAGGATGAGTCTCATAAAAAATGACCCATTATTTTCATAAAAATGACTTCACAATAATAAGACAATATTAAATGTTAAGATGACTCATGGTTATATAGTGATGATTTTTCCACCTAGTAACAAAGTATAAAGTATCCAAATACAAATTATATAATGGATAACCAAGATTATAAAATAAAAGGCCTTAGGGAAACATATCAAGGAGATATTGAGATAGTATTTATTATAAAACACAAAGGAACTTGAGGTATTAGATACAAACCACCTGGGTGTGATCCTTCAGATCTTGAGAGTGACACTAATTTATCATCTAGTGATGACAATGCTGAAAATGATGTAAAGTCCTACTATAGCATTTATGATGAGTTGGTTAACACTAACCTATTTTAACCTAGTACTATCTATACCATTACTTCAATTCCTCTTATTCCTATTTTTTCCTCCATCATCCCTACTTGATTATCTAGAAAGAGTAAGAATCATATATACCATTGGATGATTTTTAAAATGACGAGATTTTTTTTTTAAATTCTTGGCCTCAAAGATGGTTTTCCACTTGGTGATCTCGAATAGGTATTTTATATTAAATTTCACCCTACTATTTATTTTATAGAGAAGGTGAACTTCCTTAGTCAAAAATAAAAATAAAAATTAAATCAAACATTAAGGTCCCAAAGTGAAAACCTCTTTGAGGTGACTTTGGACAAGGAAAAAAGTAAATAAAAAGATGACTCCCATTGTGAAAACCTATTTCATGTACCACTGGATGGGGAAGTTCCCCTTATTTTAAAATAAGCTCATGTCTCCTTCCTAAAAATTCATGTCAATTATGAACTATATCAAAGGATCATAAATTATTTAATCAATTGGATCATGATTTCCCACATACCTTTATAATGTGGCCTTTTCCTAGCTTTAGATATTCACATTCTTCCTATATGGGTGAATTTGATGAGCCAGTTGAGATACCAAACAAATAAGAAGATAATTGTACCATAGTGTCAAATATTCTACAAGATGTTTTCACACTACTTATGAAAGATACCACAGAAGTTAATATTGGAACACCATCCAATCCCAAATGAATCAATCTTGGAGCATCCCTCAATGAAAAGGAATGTGAACTTATTACTATCCTCTTTTAAGAGTTTTTTGATATTTTTTATTGGTATTATTTAGATATTCCTAGATTGGACCCTAATTTAGTTGTACATCACCTTGTTGTACACCCTAATGCCAATCGAATCAAATAAAAGATAAGAAAAATACACCATTTCATAGCCATGATTGTCAAAAAAGAATTATAAAAACTATTAGAGGCAAGGTGTATCCATCCTATATATTATTTAGAGTGGATATCAAAAATAGTACTAGTTGGTAAAAAGCCACAAGAAATCTAATTATGTACTGATTTTAGAGATATCAATAAAAAATTTCCAAAGGATGAATTTCCCTTTCCCAATATCGATATTATTCTAGATTCCATAGCAAGGTATGATATGCCATCTATTATGGATGGATTCTATAGATATAATAAGATAAAATTAATGCCTAAATACTAATATAAAATAACGTTCACCATACCATGTAGAACATTATGCTATCAATTGCTTCCATTTGGCCTCATGAATGCTGATGCTACATACCAATGTGAAATGATTTTCATTTTCCATGACAAAATGCATAATATTTTTAAATATTATGTGGATGATATTTTAGGAAAATTTAATACTATATCATGACATCCTTATGTGTTACAAAGAATATTTCAAAGGATTCATAAATATAAAGTAAGTCTTAGCCCTAAGAAGTGCATATTTAGAATTACTTATAGAAAATTGATAGGTTTCATTGTTTCCCATAGGGGCATTAAATTTAGTCCCACAACAGTTATGGCCATTAAAAAAATTCCTCCACCTTATTATCTAAAGTAGCTCCATAGCTTGCAGGGTAATTTCTAATCCATTATGTGATTCATTTCTTAGTTAGAAAATAGGTTTCATCCATTCACTCATATTCTAAATAAAGGTACCAATTTTTTATGGAATGTCCATTATTAATAGGAAAATTAGTAGTAAAAATATTAATTGGAAAATACACCTATTCTATCCCCACCAACACCTAAAAAGTCATTAATTCTCTACATCTTAACAACTAAACATTCCTTGGGGGCACTCCTAGTACAACATGATGATCAGGGGAAAGAAAGAGTTTTATGGTATCTAAAAAGAACATTAGTTTCATATGAACATAATTATATGTCTATTGAAAAATATTTTTAGTAATGGTGTTTACAGCTTAGAATTTATTATACTATATGATCGATAACAATACCATTGTCATTCCCAAAGTGGACCTACTCAAATATCTAATTTATAAGGTAGAGTTGACTAGTCATATAGCTAAATGGATCATGTTTTTGAGTGAATTTGAGATCAAATATGTACATAAAAAGGCAATTATGGGGTAGATACTTGTAGATCAACTTGAAACAACAACCTTATCAGACACTAAACCACTCACTTTTGGATTCCCTAATGAATGAACCATGACTTTGGATGATAATTCTTATGAGTATTAGCACTAGAATATTTAATTTGATGGTTCCTAAACTTGTCATGAATCCATAACTAGTATTATATTCATAACACTACAAGGGGATCTTATTCCCAAATCTTTCAACTTTGGTTTTCCTTGTACTAATACTATATAAGAATATTAAGCACTAGCATAAGGCATCATCTAGAAACACAATGAAATAGTAATAAATTACATGTTAATGGATATTCTCAATTGATTATTAACTAGGTGATAGATCAATTCCAGACCAAAGATGCTACTATTACTCCTTACAATAATATGGTGGACCATCTTAAATAGAGCTTTGAAAATATATAGTATAAATAGATCTCAAGGGATAGAAATATGATTGCAGATGCAATTGAAATAATTAGTTCAATTATAAAAATTATATTTCACATTCTAGATTACTAGTTCCTTATAAAACAAATCTCCTAAATCCAACTCACAAATATTATAAATATGAAATGACATATGATATTATTGGTCCTATCTCACCTTGGTACTCTAATGGATATGCTTATCTTCATGATAATATTCTCCCTTTTAACCTTTCCTATAACAAATAAAATCCTTAATAAATAATACTCTATTATACCATACTCAATGTCATACTTTATCATAGAGAATATGATGGAACTATACTCCATTATTTAGCTTTGGTAGAGTCTATATTAGTACTTAAAGGACACAAAGGGATTTGTGAGGATGACACCAATTTAATGATCCTTTCCAAGAAACTCATATGTATAGATTATTACTAGCCCACTATAGAAGATGACACATGCGTTTATGTAAAGAAGTGTGTCACTTATTAGAAGCACACCAATATAATTCATGTACTAACCTAAGCACTTCAATTGATCACCATATTGTGGCCATTTTCCACATGGGGACTTGATCAATTTTGGAAAATCAATCCTTATTATCATACATCCATAAACATATACTCACTATAATAAAATATTTTCTAAGTGGGTTTAAGGAATTCCACTCACTTATGTAATTGGTAAGTAGATTTAAAAATTAATCTTAAATAATCTTTTACTACTTTGGCATTCCCTCTAACCTCATTTTCTATAATGGAAGCTCATTTAAAAATAGGTATTTAAAATTTCTATGTGCCATGTAACATATGAAACAACACTTTTCCACTACCTATTTTCCTCAAATTAATGGCCAAATTAAAGCATCTAAAAAAAACCCTAGTTCAAATCATTAAAAATATTATTAATAATTTTGGTTGTGATTGGTATTTGTAACTATTTATCACCCTTTAGGCATACCATACCAATAACCATAACCCAATGGGATCCACACCATATTCCCTCATTCATGTCACTAAATTTATTTTCCCTATTGAGATCGAGTTACCTTATTTAAGCATTTCATTGTAGGATACCATTGATGAGGAGGAATATAGAGTCTCTCAGCTACAAGAATTAGAACTACTTGATGAAAATGGGTATTTGATTTGACTAATATATAGGCATATCATAAAATGTTGCACCATATCTATAATTACCATATCAAACCTAGATACTTTGAACATGGTGAGCTTGTCTTGAAATAGAACTAAACAAATATTAATGCCACCCATGAAAATAATGGAAAATTTGAGGCTAATTGGTTGGGCTCATTCATCATCATGGCTAACTATGGATCTAGGGCATACCAATTAGTTACACCAAATGAGCAAGAGCTAAGTGAGCACATGAATATTATGCATCTCAAGAATTTTTACACTTGATTTACTTAAACATTGTTTATGAGGACCCTACTTGAGGGAATAGCCTTATACACTCCATTTTTAGCTAAGTCAATCCATCCTGATCTTATTTTCCCATCTGATTACCAATCTTGATCTTGATTTCATTTAATAGGTGTAGCAGATAGTTTCAAGTGCCATAATTTGGAGAAGTAGTTGTAGTATACAATGCATATTTGGTCATCATCAACACATCTTTAAAGATAGTATCTTAAGAAACATGTGCATGGTTTCCCTACAAATTAGTTCTTAAAAATGCATTTTTCAACTCTTATTAAACATGTACTATTCATTTCATTTTGTTCCAATCCTATTTTCCACCCTGTTATTAATTCAGGTATCTTCTATTATAGGTAAACTATAGTGGATTGAGGTCCATTCAAACTATGTAGGTAATGCTCAATTTTTTAGGTCAACTCAACCACCCTTATTCCCACACTCTCACCATTTTGTGAGTAATTTAACTCATGCTCCCACTATTTTTTTGATTAATTCAAGCCATTTTTTCTCTATTTTGTGAGCATTTTAAGCCATGTTATCACTATTTTAGGAGAAATTTAAGCCACGCTCTCACCATTTGATGAGATATTTAATCCATGTCCTCACCATTTTATGAGTAATTTAATCCATTCTCTCACCATTTTTTTATCAATGTAACCCACACTCTCATTGTTTTGTGAACAATTTAAGCCACTCTTGTCATTTTGTGAGAAATTTAAGCCACACTCTCACCACTTTTTGAGTAATTAATGCAAATAACTCATCATTTTATGGTATCCTTTGTTAATTTATACTTGCCAGAGTATTCATATAAATACCTTATTCCAAAAAATATTAAAACCCTTAAAAATTTTAAAATACCAAAAATAACCTAAAAATCAAAAAAGTTCAAAAGGGGGATTAAAATATCCATGAGATATAAAACCATAAAATATTTGCTTATTTTGTCATCATGTTCACTAGTGGCCTTTGTATTTATTATGGATAATGTGATTTACCACATTTTTTAGGAGGTAACCCCTTATCTAACCATGATCATTTACAATCATCATTAACATACCTTCATTACATTCTCATTTATAGGAGAACTATATCATCTTGAGGTCCACATAGACTATGTAGGTAGCACTTACATGCCTAGGGCATCTCATGTCAACTTGGCCACTCTTATTATCATTCCCCTTTCCCATTCTATTCAAAACTCTCACCATTTTATAAGTATAGCTTTCCTATTTTTCCTATGCAAATCAATCTCTTATTTTTCATCATTTTTCTTCTTTACCAAATCCTTGGGAGAAATACATTTGGATTTAAGTCTATCAAACTATGTAGGCAATGTATAATTGCATGGGTAATTTGGAGACAACACAACTATTGGTTCCTAATTATACACCTCCTACACTTAGCCTTGCATACTTCAAAGAAAATGGAAATAATGATGAAAAATTTGCTAATATGTCATTGTAACTAGGGAAGGGTTTGGCATCAAGAATGGACAAATTGTAGAAAATGACTAAGAAGCACTTATATAAGGTATGGTTATCTCCCTGCTACTCTAGCTCTACCTAAACCAAGGTGAGAGGACCTTTGCGGTAGCTTGCTCACATAGAGAGATTCTGCAACTCAACCTCCATGGGGGATTTTGGCATAATAAACAAATATGACTAAGGCATAACCAAATTTGCACACTTCACCTATGAATGGTTGTCACATGAATGGAACAAATGATCTAATTCATATACAATATATTAAATACAAATGAGGAAATGACTACAATCTTCATTCTATAAAATTTTCAACAATAAGGGTTGAATAAGAGACTGTAATGCTAGACTTTAAAACACAAAGTATAAACACATTTCAAATATGCAAGATCTTATGAATTTAAAAGGAAAATAACATGTATATTATGCAAAGGGTGTATTATTTTCAAGGTATAATAAGGTAGGACAATTTAGATAATTATAAAATTGAGGGTATCGTGCTAGTGGCTTCCAAATAATAGGGTATCTGGTAGTATTTCATGACAATATTTCCTAGCAAAGATGCAAAACAAATTCAAATACAAGGTAATGGTAAATACAATATGTCCCTAAGAGACTAGAACATACATTGAAACTAATATTTTAAATGCCTTTCCCTATTTAATCCATAAATCTAGGGTGACCTAACAAGTTATTCAACAATAGATTATAAAATAATGTATAAAGGGTTTTATAACCTAGATCCATGCTCAAAATGATAACCAATAATGAATGTATAACTAGATATTCAATCAATAATATTTGTAAAATATATCACTACACTTCATCAACAAGAAATATCAAATAACCAAAAGCATTCTGATAAACTAAAAAATAAATATTATAGACATCAATACTTCAAAATGTTGCCATGGGGACAAGCATGGTGAGACTGCTCTTTTGGCAAGGGAGACATAAATATGCTCTTAAAGATCACTAATGGTTGTACAATTTAAACCACCTTATCAAGGGAGATAATATATTTAGAAAACAATTGATGTTATAAAAATTTATATAGAACTTAGACTTAGAAAAAGTGGACACCTAAATCAGTGACCAACAACAACCAATATAATGGCCAACCAACCCCTTAAATAGAGGATAAACCATCTATTTATACATTTTTACATATATAAATGTGGGTCACAACTTAAAATTTTCAAAACAAACTTTCAATTCCACCAAGATGCTTCCATATGGAAAATATTCATTTGCCATGCCTAAAATATTCATCCATTGGCAAGAAATATAATTGCTCTTATTGCCTCTATAAAGAATGATGAAGATATGCAAAAAACTCTTTGATATCATTGTAATATATGCCTTTCACATGGGATATAAAGATAATATTCATGGTATAGGGATGAAAAAACTTTGTCTTTATGTGAAACTACCTGAAGATGCCCTGGACTACTTGCTTACATAGCTAGAAACTCCTAGACTTTTTTCCTCCCTCTTATGCATGCCATGGAATAAGATAATTTTTATATGATTTCCTAAGAATATTATAGATTCATGTCCACGTAAATTA
This sequence comes from Torreya grandis, assembly GCA_037957365.1. NCBI lineage: Eukaryota > Viridiplantae > Streptophyta > Pinopsida > Cupressales > Taxaceae > Torreya > Torreya grandis. The sequence continues at coordinate 151,152 of JARHVA010008731.1, forward strand.
TCTTCTCTATAGTGACCCACCTTGGATTTAAAAACTTGTAAATTCTTTCTCATGGAGGAACAATAATGAAATAATGCAAAAGACTTAGGTCACTTTTAACCCTTTAATTTTAGCTCCAACTTATTTTTCACATTTTTCATTTTGCATATTTGCCTTTTTCACATATGTAATTTTAGGAATTCCCTCATATATTTTAATGTAATAATGAATTAGATTCAACCTTAGGGTTACCCTGTCTCATTTGCAAATTTCCCAAGTCAACTTGCTACCAATGGTGGAAGATTAGTCAATTGTCTTACCCAAGGTCCTCAAATATAATGTATATTCTTATGTGACATTACCATGTCAAATTTACTCACAAATATATTTAATTTATATTGAACTCAACATTAATTATCTCCATATGTATTTGAACTTATTTGAAATGTCCATGATCATCTTACACCATCATATCTACTCATCTGAGCAAACATGGACCATAGATCTATGTCTAGTTCATTATGATTGTGACACATGTCACTACCATATTCAACATGGACCCCTTATACATTCCATATTTTTTCACACCATTATATTTTTTCACCCAAGCAATCATATTCCATTTGTATTGATCCAAAGGATTGAATGCCATTGGATATTTGTAGGTCTTATACTGAAATGGTTCCACTTGGTAGCTCCATGGGATTGTTGCATCATTTTCTATCAATCCTATTAGGATAACATGCTCTTACCAAGTAGTAGTCTCATGTTCATTCTAGATTTTGTTGTAAGTTCATGAATTAATACATGTCATAGATTATATTATGTACACTTGAACATATACTATTGATCTTTGGGAATGTGCTTGATCTTTAACTTATGACCATATACTAACTTTTTAATTATGCCTTTATGACATTAGATATTTTTATCTAATCAAATGAAAATCATTAGTTTACAATCCATGCTATGGAGTGTCATTAGATACTCCATGCCTTGGCCTTGAGGATGTACCACTTAGTACCTTTGTAGGTTTTTTGTGAACCTTACAGGTATTCTCTACTGCTTTGATTTCCATCACACTACATGGTGGCATCTGATCCAAAAATTGGAAGTTTTTTTTTAAATATATTTCAAGAATACATAAATAATAATGCTATCTCTAAGAAGAGATGTTTTATTACTCATAAATTATAGATAAAAACATATGTCTATCTCTGGGAAGAGATGTCTAATCTCTTTTTTGGGATACATCTTTATTTATACCTATTTTGAAGGTAGGGGAGGATGTGTAAACTCACCAATATTAAGGGAGATGAAGTAGTTTGACTTCCACTATTCACAACAACATAGAATTCAATAAATTATTATTTTAAAAAACATTCTATTTTTAGACTGCGTTATTAAAATTAAAATTTTGGGCACTTACATTAGGTTTTCTAGGGTCAAAAACCACCAAGAATATCTCTATGACATCTCATCACATTATCCTCATTCTTAGCTTTCCAATGGTTCAAATGGAGATTCAATCAGAGCTATGGTTCAAAAGTTATGGCTCCTAGAAGTTCTGCCACCAATTGGGGTAAAATCATCACCCGAATTTGTCACTTGAAGTGTTACCCAGATCATTAATCCCTCCTTGAGAAGTAATGGTCACCATTTCATCAATATTACTCATCAAGTGTGGTATTTGTGTCTTGATTTGTTTAATGAACTTTATTGCTTTTGTTACCTTAGATCTCTCATGAGGTGTGTATTCCATGTGGAAAATGGAATGGCTACATCAATTAGTGCCATTGGTTGGAACCCAAAGCATAGTTGGAATGAAATATGCTTGGTGGAGCTATATAGGGCCTATTTTTGTCCATTTTTTATGAAAATAAACCTCTCATCCCACCTATGTGGATGTTTAGGGTGATACATCTGAAGCATGTAAATAATCAAGCAGTTCACCACTTCTATCTAACCATCAGTTCATGAATGGAAGGCCATAGACTTCATCATCTTGGTATCCATCATCTGATAGTGAAGTGGAAATCCCATGGGTGACTTGAATAAGTCATCATATTGTCCCATGGTTTGAGCCATCTTCTTCTATTATTGTGTTGACTATGTAGTTAGGGCTGCAACATTAGCCTTCTTGAATTTGTGTGGTTTGACCACCATTAGAACCATTCTCTTACATTACTAAGCACTAATCAAGGAGACAAATGTGGGAGGTGGTACCTTTGGTAACCTATATCACCATGTTACAAGAGTGAGGGTGATCATTCAAGTTCCTGATTCATAGATGCCATGTTGACATACATGAATGGTTGACCAAGGAGTACATCACAAACATCTAGATTGACCACATCACACAAGACCTCATCTTGGAAAGGTTTTATTGCATATGAAAGAAGACATTGGTTGGTGACATGGAGGTCTGTCCCTGGGCTCAACCATCTAATACTATATGGCTTTAGGTGAGGCTTCATGGATAGATTTAAAAAATTTACAACATTAGCAGAGATTAAATTCTTTTGACTCATACTATCAAGAATGAAATATAAATGCTTACCTTTCACCCATAACTTAGATTGAAACAACCTTTCCTTGTCATTTGGCCTTTCCTCATGCATCTTTGATGAAGCAACAATGGAATTGGGATTAACAAAATGGTGTGCCACCCTATGTTTGTCATGGCATTGCTTATACTTCTGATTCATCTTTTCCAAGATGTCATGAACCTACTACTAGATGTGTTAGATTGATTTAATGAACTTTGTTACTTTTGCTACCTTAGATCTCCCATGAGGTGTATATTTTATAGTGGAGAATGGAATGGCTACATCTATTGGTGCCATGGGTTGGAACCTATAGCATACTTGGAATGGACTATTCTTGGTGGAGTTGTGTAGGGCCCAATTATATCCATGTTGTATGAAAAGAAGCCCCTCATCCCATGTTCATGGATGCTTAGAGTGATACATCCAAAGCATGTGGGAAATTAGGTGGTTAACCACTTCTATCTAACCATAATTATATGGATGGAAGGTCATGGACTTCATCAGCTTGGTATTTATCATTTTCCATAGAGTGGACAAGAAGATACTCAAGAACCTACTATCTCTATCTAAAAGAATGGACTTGGGGAGACCAAAATGGAGCCATACATGACTAAAATATAATTGAGTAGTTTTCTCAAAATACATAGTTTTATTACAAGAAATCATGATAGCCATTTTTGAAAAATGATCAACTACCAAAAAAATATAGTCCTTTCCATGTTTTTAAGTGGGAAAACCTAAGATAAAATCCATTGAGACAAATTCCAAAGGCCTGGTTGGTTCTAGAAATGGAGTGTACAATCCTTGCTTCTTATTTTTTAGCTTGGATATCACACATGGGGTGTAATATTTAGGGTACCTTTCCACATCCTTCTATGTATGGGGCTAGTAGAAGTGTTTTTGAAGAACTACCAATGTCTTCTCTACACCAAAATGCCCGGTTGTTCTACTAAAATGTGCTTCCTAATAATCTTTTGTTGCTCTATAGTTGGAACATAGATGTGCCACATGTGAGAGAGGAAATTATATTGAAAATATAAATTAGATACATGTTTACCTTCTTGAAGTGACTGATATGTACCAAAAAAGGTATAATTTGCTTCATACAAAGCACCCCAAGTAGTTGTCTCATGTCTGCATAGATCAAGAACTATTGTGAGTGAAAAAATTGGTGGGTGGCTCAAACAATATACAACTATATTTGAGCTCCCCTTTTTGTGTTTGATTATCATATGGAATTGCTACAAATATGTGGCTATCCCAATTTTGGTGCCTCTCATTTTGTAGTTTTATCTACATCTAGATGAATTCCAATGATTCATGGTTAGAGTGGATGATCATCTCTTTCCCTAAGATGTAGTGTTTCCATTATTTTCAATCTTGAAAAATGGCATAGGGATCCTTATCATATGTTTTATTGACTATATCATTGAAATTTTCATTGTGATATGCAATAAGATGGCCATGTTTCATGATGACAACTCCCATGGCATATTCAGATGCATCTATCATTAACTCGATAAGTTGATGCAAGTATGGCAAGGCAAGTATAAGAGCTGAACAGAGTCTATTCTTAAAATTCTCAAATTCTCTTTGTTGTATTTTTCCCCACTAAAATGCAACTTTATTTCCTTCTTTAGTCACTTGGTTTAGTGGCCAATAAAGATGTGAGAATCCAAGAAAAAACTTGTGATATAAATTCGTAGGACCCAATAAGTTTGAAGTTTTATGAGGGTCCTTAGTGTATACCATTCTTGAATAACCCAAATATTCTCTAGATCAACATGGATCCTTTATTTATTCATAATGTACCCTAAGTACTAAATTTTTTTCATCCTAAATGTGCACTTGTCATGATTTGCATACAACTTGTGATCTCAAAGAGTCTAAAGCACCTTATAGACATGTTGCAGATGTTCCTCCCATGATCTATTATAGATGAGTATGTTATCTAGGTAGAAAACCATGAATGAGTTGGTGAAGGGTCACAAGATGTCATCCATCATCCTCATGAAGGTTTTAGGTGTGTTAGTCAAACCAAAAGGCATAACCAACCATTCAAAGAGCCCCTCTTTGGATTTGAATACAATCTTCTAGACATCAGTGGGATTGATAGGAATGTGTTGATAGCTAGAATTGAGATCAATTTTGGTGAAGAAATTCACACTATGGAGTTGGTCCAACATGTCATCAATCCTAGGGAGGGGGTAGTGATTCTTCATAGTGATTTTATTCAAGGATTGATAGTCAATGCAAAACCTCTATGTTCCATCCTTATTTGGTGATAAGATAATTAGGCTTCCCTAGGGTGAATATCATGGCTTGATGTGACCCTTTTGGATTAATTCTTGATCTACATTTTTATCTCATCATTCTCTAGAACTAATCTATGATACACAAGACTATTAGGGAAAGGTGATCCTAGAATCAAATTGATAGAATGTTTTACCTGGTAGTGAAGTGGAAATATTATGGGTGACTTAAATTACTCATCATATTATCCCATGATTTGACCCATCTACTTCTATTATTATATTGATTATGTAGTTAGGATTGCAACATCAACCTTCTTAAATCTCTATGGCTTGACCACCATGAGAATGAATTGATTTATCTTCTCCACCAATCTCTTACATTTCTTGACACTAATTAGGATGATAGATGTGGGAGGTGGTACCTTTGTTATCCTATAGAAACACATTCCACGAGTGAGGGTGATTCTTTGAGTTTATGATTCATAGATTCCATGTCGATCATACATGAATGGCTGACCAAGGAGTACATCACAAACATCTAGATAGACCACATCACACAAGACCTCATCTTGGAAAGGTTTGATTTTATATGAAATAAGACACTGGTGGATGATATAGAGGTCTCTCCCTAGGCTCAACCATCTAATACTGTATGACTTTGGGTGAGGCTTCATGGATATATTTATAATTTTCATAACTTTAGTAGAGATTAAATTATTTTGACTTCCACTATCAAGAATGAATGTAGAGGCTTGCCTTTCACCCACAACTTAGAGTGAAACAACCTTTCCTTATCATCTAGCCTTTCCTTGCAGTTCTATGATGAAGTAATGATGGTATTAGGCTTAGTATCTAAAATTTCTTCTTTGTCCTCTTCGACTATAGGGTGTGTATGAGGTAGAGTAGTAGATTTCAATTATTATGACTTAGAAAGTAGGGACTTGATGGCTTGACATTCTTCTTTGGAGTGAGTTCAAATTTTGTGGTAATCACACTATTTCCCAATCTTCCCCTTTTGGGGTTTCTTACCTTGGAAATCCTTTTGCTTCCAATTTTGGCCTCATATTTGACCTTCTTTGTCACTTTTCCATTTTGAAGGCTAATTCTTCATATTATTTCTTCTATGATTTTTCTTAATCTTCACCACAAACTTATATGCCTCACTAAGGGTTTCCAAATTGAAGATTTCTATTTCCCCTCATATATACCATTGTAGTCCACCATGATATTTGAGAGTGTTATGTTTCTCACTTTCTTGGATTCCCAATCTCATAGATAGAGAATGAAAAATGTCAGTGTAATCTTGAATAAAATATTCCTTACCTTGGTAAATTTGTTTCCACTATATGTACAGATCATCATATGCTCCAATGGGATAGCATTCTTCCTTTATAGCTTCTATGAAATCATTTCAAGTAGGTTCAACATCAAGGCCAATGTCATATGTACTAAACCTCTTCTTGTATACTTCCCACCAATTTTTGATAGGCAATGATGCTTTCAAAAGAGCAAAAGTGATCTTATCTCTATTTGTGAATTTATTTATAGAAAATTAGGAAGAAAATTGATCCAACCAATTTTCTATTGCATCAGCATTGATTTTTCCTTCAAATGTAGGGATATAAAAATTTACCTAAACCTTGAAGGGTGTTGGGGCACTAAAAGGACATTCCATGGATGAGGAGCCAGAGAGTTTAGATGAGGAGCCATAATTTCCCATCAAGATTTGTTAGACAATTTGGGGAAAATGTTGTAGCATCTATGATTGTTACCACTAGAGGGATTCATTCACCATTTCCTTGAAGAGATCAGATGTTTCAATGTCATCTACCATTTGAGGTCATTTGGAGTGAATAAGTGGATAGTTTGTGAGCTCTATTATTTTCCACCCATGCTTATTTTATCTTGATCTCGTCCTCAAGATCATACATTCTCAAGACAATCTCATCATATTATCCTCATTCTTAGATTTATGATGGTTCAAATGAGGAGTCAATTAGAGCTATGGTTCAAAAGTTATGGATCTCAAAAGTTCTACTACCAATTTGGGTAAAATCATTGCCCAAATTTATCACTTGAAGTGTTTCCCAGATTAGCATCTCATGATCCTATTGAAAATAAATGGCTACTTCACGAGGCATTAATTTTATGCTTGTCAAACTATCCTAAAACATTTAAATCCCAATAGATATTTATTATGGCTTAAGATTGACATCCATGCTCCTATCAATGACATCTACAAGCCCATCACCTATACAAATTCAATAATTTCATAAAGACTTTACTGATAATATCTTTAGTCATCAACATTCCTACTTTCATCATCCTTTTGGTCTTCAAAAGAATTTTCTTGAGCCTTTTATCTTTGAATTTTCTATCTTTGGTGCAATTATCCCATAATAATTATTGTGGGATTTTATCTTTGGTACCTCTACTCTCAAGCCCTCACTTTATTAGAATAATTATTTCATACATTTTGTTTATAAAAATTTGCTTAAGGAAATTGACCTTTGCACTTTTCTTGCAAAAATTGAGTCTTCAACATTTTGTCTTTATCGAGACAATTGTTTCAAACATTTTCTCCAAAATAATTTCCCTCTAGAAATTAAACTTGGGATTTTCTTTGAATAAATTGAGCTTACACTTTCGCTAAAGGAATTTGGACTTGACATTTTCACTAAAATAAAGGACTTTTGTTAGGCTTTTTGTGCAAGCAAAATGCTTGAAGGGCAAGTGCCCTTCAAACATTTTTTTGTAGACAAAAAGTCTAAAACGACTGGATCTTACACTTTTCTTGAAGGAATTAGACTTAGCTTTTTTTCCAAATAGATTACACATTTTCATTTATGCCAAAGGTGATTTCCCTTTAGACTTTTTTTCATAGACAAAAATTCTGAAATAAATAAGGAATTTACATCTTCCTAACAATATATAATTCTTTCAGACATTTTTTCCATGGTAAAATTCCTTAAGGGTAAGTGCCCTTCAAAAACAAAATTCATGGAAAAAATATTTGTAATAAATGATCATTTAGATTTTTTGTGAAACACTTAGCCTGATGCAAATGGGACTTGGCCAAAACATTAAATTCCTTTGGACTTTTTGTAGCAAAAACAATGTTTGACGAAAAGAAGTCTTTGGACTTATTATCTGAGACAAAAAGTCTAAAGACCTATTTCCATTAGACATTATGTTAGCACAAAAAACCTTAAAAAGTCTAAGGGAAAGACACATTCACTAGGTAAAGACCAAATTATGACTTAGCTAATTTTGACATGAACTTGACCTTTCAAAGGAACATTTGGAAATAGAAGTTATGATAAGGACTTGGGAATTTCAACTTGACAAGGGCCCAATTTATTTAGTAAAATTTTGGGGACTAACATTATCTCTCACCTAGGGATGCATACCCCCTACTAGTGTTTAAAGAACCTCAAAATGTAAGACAAGGGGCCAATCCTTTAGGTCATGGAGTTAAGACTTAACAATTTTTAGCAAACATTCATGGAGGCTCAATAAAACATAGTAGACATAACAAAAATAGATCAAGAGGATATGGAAATGAATGCACAATAGAACACAAAGGGAAATTACACAAATAAGGCCTAAAGCAGAGAAGCGACAAAGTAATGAACTAATTTAAATATAAAACACTATACAATATATACTAATGTACACATGCTATGGACTTAATCAAGGAAGTGTTTCAGATGTCTACCATTGACTAGCATCTCTAGTATTTCACCATCTAAGTCTCTCATGAATAAAGTATGCTCCCTAATCTAGTAGTCAATGGAATAAGGACCTATCTACAAGGCATAAAATTTGCCATGTTTTATTTTCTCCTTATACCTATTATCCCAAAATAGAACCACATCACTTATTTATAAAGTGCTTAGAGTGACCTTCCTATCAATATTTTATTTAGCTTCTTCTTTAAATCGAGGTGTATTTCATAATTTTGTCTTCTAATTTCATAAATCTCAATAATTTGGTTCATCCTACTTTCATATTGGTTGATCTACTCATCATCCTCTAGTTGTTGTATGAGCTGATAGGTGGGAAACTATAAAGTCATAGGTAGAATTGCTTGAGATTCATAAACAAGCTCAAAAGAGCTTCTACCTATAGCTATCTTAGGTGTAATTCTGTCATACCATAAGGAAAACTTCATATATTCACCCTACTTCTTATTTTCATCTAATGTTTGCCTAATAATCTTGAATAAGTTCTATTAATGGATTCTGCTTGCCCATTCACTCGAGGGTTTTAATTAGAAGCATAGGTTAACTCAATCCTATACTCTTTAAGGTTTGTCTTTGAATCTCATAGCATTATCAGCAATAATTTTAATAGGCACACAAAATATACAAATAATTTGATTTAGCAAAAAATATATAACTACCTAGTGTGTTGCTTTCTTTATATGGATTGTTTCAACCCATTTTGTGAAGTAATCAGTTGCAACTAGTATCCATCTATGTCCAATGCTTGATGAATCAATAATTTATCTAGTGAAATACATTCCCCATTGTCTAAATGGGCCTTCAATCATCATAAGTTGTAAGGCAAGAGTCCCTAAAGCTTTCATCCTCCTAGAAGAATGCTAACATTTATCATAGTTTTTGACTGTCTGAGTAATATCCTTGAACAATGATGAACACCAATAGCTAGCTCTCAGAATTTTATGAGATGTAACCTTAGACACAAAATCTCCACCACATACTCCACTATGGAAGTCTTCAATTAGGTTAGTATTTTATTCTTCCATCACACATATTAGGAGAAACCCATATAGAATATTCAATGCACGTCCTTTTTTAGTTAAGAGGTACTTTTAGGAAACAAGATTGAGAGTTATTCTTTGATTCTTATCCAATTCAATGGGATATGTCATATTTTTAAAGTAATAGAAAATATCTCTATACCACATAGACATGTTAAATTGGCTCAATGAATCATCAAAATTAAAAATAATAATGTTTACCTCAACATCTTAAAAATTGGTCTCAATCATATGCTTGGCTAGACCCATCCTATTACTAATTTGGTGGATTGAATATCCATGTCATACTCTTGTATCTTGTTAACCCACTTGCATCTCTTGTTAGATACTTTAGTCTGAGTCAAGATGTAATTTACCATGGTATGCAAGACATAAGCAACAATCTTTGAACTTAGAATATAAGGCATGAATGTTTTGAAAACTTTCAAGAGAGTGAAAACTTGCTTTTCCATGATGGTATAGTTTAGTTCAGGACCTTGCATAGATTTGCTAAAGAAATCCATGGGCTCCTCATGACCATCTTAATTATTTTGTAATAAGATAGTAGAAATATTATTGTATGATGAAAAATAGAATATGTGGAATGGCTTTGTGTAATTAGGGTTGGCCATGATATGAGTAGAATTTAAAGGTCCCTTGATGACAGTAAATGCTTACACAACCTTTTCCTCCCATTTGATGGTTTGGCCCTTCTTTAACATGGAAGTAATAGGTAGTGTGATCTCTACAAAATTGGACACAAACCTCCTTATGAAATTAATTTATCCAAAGAATGACTGAATTCCTTTCTTAGACTACAGGATAAACACTTTGCTAATGGCTTCTACCCTTTTGTGGTTAATCATGACACCATCTTTGTACACTATATATCCCAACAACTTGTCTTTTTATACTCCCAAGTGGCATTTCTTTGGATTAAATGAAAATTTGAATTCCCTACATCTATTCAAAACTTTTTCCAGATGTTCCAAATTTTTTTCTCTTGTCTTAGAGTACATAGTGATATCATCCTAATACACAAAAATGGAATGGTTAATTATACCTATAAAAGTGGTGTCCATAACTTTCTAGAATTTTGTACTAGCATTTATCAACCTAAAAGGCATCCTCATATATACATATGTGCCCTAAGGCATAATGAATGTAGGCTTGGATCTCTTGAATTCCTTCACCACAACTTCTTTGTATCTTGAGAAGACATCTAATATGGACAACATATCCAATCTAGTAACACTTTATAGTAGGTTGTCCATATTAATCAAGGGATAATTATCTTTTAATGAAGCTTTATTCAAATTTATAAAATCCATGCACAAGCTAATGTTACCATTCTTCTTCCACACAAGGACTAAATTCACCACTAATGATGAACATCTAATGGGCTAAATGATTCTACCATCCCTTATCTTCTTTAATTCATCCCTCATCTAAAAAGCTACGATGGGGTTAATTGGTCTCTATTTCTACTTGAAAGACTTGCTATCAGAGTGTAATTTGATGACATATTAGAATAAATATTATTGTATGCTTTTATCTCAAAATAAAACCATGCTATACAATCTTAGTACTTCTCTAGTAGTTACATGTATGCTTGTTTCTCATATGCACTTAGGTAAGTACCCAGCCAAACCTTTCTTGGATTCTCATGAGAACCCAAGTTGCACTCAGTCACATATTTTGAGATGAATGAGTCTCTATTATTGATTCTATCAACTCCATCAAAATATGCTTCTAAACTAGCCAATCCTCTTGGGAGAGTGTTTGTCTTCAATTGAATGATGTCCTTCCTAAAAAAGGTTTCTTTTCCATCACAAACCTGAACCATATATTCCAAGTCTATGAGTTGATCATGTAACTTAGCTTCACAATTGAGAAACCTCTTAATTTGTTCATCATCATCAAAAACCTACCAATGATGAACATTATTTAGGACTAAAGTCCTAACAAGCACTTCCACTTGGTATTGGCAATGACGGATCGTATTTGCACTATTAAATTGAGCACCTAGTCCTATAAGTATGTCAACTTATTGGTTAAAACTTCTATCATGATAAAAAAAATTTAATGAATCAAAAATTTAAGTAATTCCTAAAAAACATTTTGATATTTATTCAAACTCTTATTTTTTGTGGCAAAAGCACTACAGACTTGCTTTACCACTAGTTCATAATCACCCTTGATAATAAAGATTTTAACTCCATATTCATGGGAATCTTTAAACCAATAAGAGTGCCTCATACTCAGTAGCATTATTAGTGTAATCAAAGGATAAATGAATAGAAAACATGAAACATTTACCATTAGGGGCATAAAAGACAACCCCAACTCCATTTCTAAGATTGAAGTAAGCCCCATCAAAGCACATCTTCCAAACTACACCTTCTTTGTTAGGTTCAACATCAAGAACAATAGGCTATTCACTAGTATCAACATTCCAAATAAAATTTCCCAATTCAACATCTATGTACAACACTTCATTAAGAGCATGATTTGGATCTTTAATTCATGTAACATCTTTGAATATATATAAATCTTGACCATATTACACTCCAGTGGAATGGTGGCATAATAAAGGTCCATCTGCACACTTCCACCCATGCTAGTATCCCATTTTCATGACAATGCCATCCCCCATTTAGTTGAGTAATCTATAAATACCATGTCTATATTCAAATACTTATCAAGATGAACTACCAATCCCTTGACTTGTCCAAAAATTAGAATTTATCTTGAATATATGACATAACACTTACTAAATTCTAATGTAATATTCACCCTAAGATCATTTACGACTCCCAAGGGCATCACATTATAAGAATCACTAGAATCAAACATGTAGTTATGAACAATCAGACCATTGATCAGTAGGTCTATATAAAATAGATCTACATTCAGGTGACTCTCCACTAATGACGTCCCCAAATAGACCTCTAAAGTAGGTTTAACAACCTCTTTTTATTGTTCATCAATTTTTGGGGGTATTTTTGGAAACTCAATTTCATTTATAGCTGACCTTTCACTAGAATCAAAGTATTCAAATTCCTTCTTCTTATGTTCAGTTATTCTTAATAATTCAACAAGTGGCACAATGATTTTTATTTGACTCAACACTTGGGTCATATCACACATACTATATTAAGGAAGAGATGTATTTGGTAAAAGCGTAACAACACCTTCAGCTATAATATAGTCACTTAAGGTCTAAAATGGAGTAGGTTGGGATGGATTTGAATCTTTAACAATAGTGTTTAAAGGTGTATTTTCTTTAAACTCATTGGCAACCTTAGGGATACTAGACAATATGGGAATTATATTGCTCTTAGAAGGAACACCTCTACACTTAGCATCTTGGGACATCATTACTATCTTGGAAGCTTCAAGGACTGTTTTATCTTTCTTTTCTTCCTTAATTTCATTCCTTACCTTTGGATTTGTAGGTGCAGTGTCTCAAGTAGCAACACCTAGTTGCCTACTTCTCAAGTAATACTCCTTTTGGGTAGTTGTTGCATTAATTAATAATTACCTATCCTCAACTGATGAAATTCCCCCATGATATTTATTAATCATCATAGAGTGTAAGAGATCAAAATCATGAATGGGTGATTCATATGCTTATGCCATATTGACATTAAAAGAAAAGTCAAAAGTTATAATACTCTCCATTTCAATCGTGCTCAAAAACTAATCAACTAAAGTACCATTTAATAATTCCATGGAGGTAGTCAATTTACTTTGAGGACTTTGACGATCAAACATAAAATTCTTGTATTTGGATGATGCATACTGAGGTTCATTTGAATCTTCATCAATCTATTCAATGATATCACATGGAAGGTGCAGAAGGAAGCACTTATCATACCAATCAATGTCTAAATCAGAATTCATAGCATTTACCTTGGCATTTAACAAATCAACCACCTCTCTTTCATCCCCTTTATTCTATTTTCTCTCCATCCTTTCTTCACATGTAGGCCTCTTCCCTCTATTATTATCTTAATGGTGGAAATCATGCCTTCCTAAACTTGATTCAGATTCAGATCTCTCTCATAACTAGTAGACATATGAGGGAAATCATTTTTAACTCTAGCCAATTTGTATGACATTTATTTGATAGTAGAGGCCAATGTTTTGATAGTTTCCTCCAAGCTGGTTGTCTTATTGGATTGTGTCTTTTTAGGATTAACCAATTTTACATCAAACCTTTTATTCATGATATTTCTCATTGCCTTTATGTTGTTTTCAATTTGGATGGCCATATTGAATGCCAATTGTAGGTTAGTGGGAGCCTTGTCCCTTAAGTAGTACATAGCCTTCTTATCAAAGGTGTCACAATACTTTATCAAGTATGTTGTATCAATGGGTTTGATGTTTTTGGAAAGTCATAAAATAGTTTTGTTGAATTATGTATTGAAGTCTTGAACACACTCACTGGGGTTTCTCTTGATTTTTTCAACTTTATCTAAGAGAAAAATTGGGTCAATATTATCACCATATTTAATTCTAAAAACATTTTGCATCTCCTCTCATGAATCAATGCATCTAGCAGGAAGGGAGTTAAACCATTCGTGAGCATCTTCCTCCAATGTGTGTAAAAATAGCTTGATGTACACATCCTCATAATCAACCTCATAATATTCAAAGATATTTCGGAAGGATCTAAAGTGTTGGTCACCACTTATTTCATTATTCCCTTGAAACTTTGGGAGCCATTTACTAACTTTTTTTGGGACCTTATTAACATAGCCTTCCATTTCATCAAAATTTATAGGCCTAAATCTAGGAACACAGAATATAGGATGATTATTCTCATCTAGATCCTTAGGCATCATGATTGGTTTAATGGGATATTTAATAATAACTAATAAAGGGATACAAGGAGGTGAATGAGGTGGACTTTATGTTTTACACTTGGGAGGGGATTTAACTAGTTGAGAAAGAGCTGAGTAATACACAAGACTATAGGTTTTAAAATTAGTAGGGGAATTATGATAGTCCTCAATTATGTGTATCTCAACAAAACATTCAAGATTATCATAATCTTAATGGCCCTTAATATTTTAACTTTGCCCTTCAACAAGACTCCAAACTTTTCCCCTTCTTCTTTAAGGAATAGTTAAGGGTGGAACAAGTTTCTTAAATGGGTCACCTTTGAAATATGTTATCCACCCTTATAGCTTTAAAAATAAGAAAATAATCAAAGTTAAAAGTAATAAAAATATTCAAAATAGGCACCAATCTTCCTTAAAACTAGAAAATAAAGTTAGAGTCACCAATAAAATCAAACTTCTATAATATAACAGTTGACAAACTATTTTTGATACATGTTGAAATTAAACTTGTTGAAGGTTAATGAGATAAAAAGCAAATATACTAAAATACTTAGAATAGTGTTGAACAGGGAAAAAAACACCTTCCAACATACAACCTAATAGTTATTTTTAATAAACACAACATATGTTAATTATCAAGCCTTGAAACATGCCTCGTATGTCCCCAATGGAGTGCTATGATGTTGATGGCCAGGATAGTCAAAATAGCACAAAGGGGTAGAGAAATCTTAAAAATGAAAGTAGCTCTCTGCAAGAGTCCCTATAAACATAAGTGTCATGGGTGTTTTTTTTGTCCCTATCAATGGCACTATAAGAATTTTGGTTCCCATTTTTACACCTCATACACTCAACCTTGCACACTTAAGAGAAAATGGAAAGTAATGATGAAAAACCCACTAATATATCATTGTAGTCAAGGAAGGGTTTGGCATCAAGAATGGACTGAATACAGTTTTTTTTTAGAATCACCTATAGAAGGTATGGCTAGCTCCCTACTAATTTTGGCTCTACTTGAACTAAGGTGAGAGTACCTATGGGGTAGTTTATTAACATTGAGAGATTATGTAATTCAACCTCTATGGGGATTTTTGGCATAATGAATAAATATGAACAAGGCATAACCAAGTTTTCACACTTCACCCATGAAGGGTTGTCACATGAAATGCACAAATGATATAATTCATATAAAATATACTAAATATAAATGAGGAAATGACTTCAATCTTCATTCTATAAAATTTTGAATAATAGGGGTCAAATAAAGACTGCAATGTTAAACTTTAAAATGCAAACTATAAACACATTTCAAATATGCAAGATATTATGCATTTATAAGGAAAATAAAACTTATAGTATATAAAGGGTGTATTATTTACAAGGTAGAATAGGGTAGGACAAGCTAGATAATTATGAAATGAAGCATGGTGTACTGGTGGATTTCAAATAGTAGGGTATCTAGCAGTATTTCGTGAAAATATTTCCTAGTAAAGATGTAGAAAAACTTCAAATGCAAGATAATGGTAAATGCAATATGATCCTTAAGAGACTAGAACATACACTACAACTAATATTTTGAATGTCTTTCCCTATTGAATCCACAAACCTAGGGTGCCCTAATTTATTCAATAACAGATTCTAAAATAATGTAGAAAGGGTTTTATAACCTAGATCCACGCTCAAAAAAATAACCAGTAATGAACATCAAACTAGATATCTAGTCAATGATATTTATAAAATAGATCACTACACTTCATCAATAAGAAATTTTGAAATACCATAAGTATTTTAATTAACTTGAAAATAAATACTAGAGACATCAATACTTCAAAATGCTACCATGGGGACAAGCATGATGAGACTGCTCTTTTGGAAAGGGAGACATAAATATGCTCTCAAAGCTCACTAATGGATATACAACTGAAACCACCTTAGTAAGGGAGACAAGATCTACAGATAACAATTGATCACAAAAAAATTATGTAGAATATAAACTTAGAGAAAGTGGACACCTAAATCAGTGACCAATAACCAACATAATGGCCAACCAATCCCTTGAATAGAGGATAAGTGCTCTATTTATAAATTTTTAGATCTAGAACTATGGGTTGTAACTTTCAAAATTGTAAAAAAACACTTCCAAGTCCACCAAGATGCTTCCAGTTGGAAAATATTTCCTTGTCATGCCTTTAATCTTTATTTGTTGTCAAGAAAAATCATTGCTCTAACTACCTCTCCAAAAAATGATGAAGATATGAAACAAACTCTTTGAATTCATGGTATTAGATTCCTTTCACATAGGTTGGAAAGATAATATTCATGTTAGAGATTCTAATAAACTTTTTATTTACGTGGAACTTCTTGAAGATTACGTGGAACTTCTTGAAGATGCCTTGGACCACTTGCTTGCACTACTAGAAACTCTTAGATAGTTACACTCCCTCTTATGCACACCATAAAACAACCTAATTTTGCCATGATTTCTTGGGAATATTCTATATCCATTACCCTCTGAATGATATTCTCTAGAGTTGGTCACCTTGGATTTAGAAACCTACAATTTCTTACTCATGGAGCAATAATAATGAAACAATGTAAAAGACTTAGGTCACTTTTTACTTTTTACTTTGGCTCCAACATGTTTTTCACATTTTGTATTTTATATATTGACCTTTTTCACATCTATACTTTTATGGATTCCCTCATGTAACAAAACACTACACCAAAACCTTGAGGCATTAGTGAAGTCCACCCATTAGGACCATAACATCCCGCCATGCTTCCAAAGCCTAGACTCTAGGCTGGCTTTACGCATGTACCACCAAAAACCCCAGCGTATGAGCCTCGATCGAACACTGCCATACTGATGTAACCACCCACTCTATGACTTGAACCTAGGTGGAGGCTCTGATACCACATGTATCGAACTGCTACACCAAAACCTTGAGGCGTTAGTGAAGTCTGCCCACTAGGATCATAACATCCCACCAAAAGCCTATACTGTAGTGAATCTACCCACCAGGATCATAACATCCCACCACACTTTTGAATCCCAGACTCTAGGCTAGCTTTGTGCACATACATGAGATCCACTACATGTACGAGCCCCAGATGAACACTGCAATGCCGGCATAACCCACCCACTCCACGACTTGAACATGGGTGGTTGCTCTGATACCAAATGTAATGAATTGCTACACCAAAATCTTGGACTGTTAGTGAATCCAACTACTAGGATCATAACATCGCACCATGATTTTGAAGCCCAAACTCTAGGCTAGCTTTGCAAATGTACATGAGATCCACTACATGTACGAGCCCCAGATGAACACTGCAATGCCAGTGTAACCCACCCACCCTATGACTCAAATATGAGTGGTTGCTCTGATACCAAATGTAACAAACCACTACACCAAAAGCATGGACTGTTAGTGAATCTACCCACTAGGATCATAACACCTCATATATTTTAATGTAAGAATGCATTAGTTTCAACCTCAAGGTTACCATGCCGCATTTGTGAATTTGTCAAGTCAACTTACTACCAATGGTGGAAGTTTAGTCAATTGCCTTGTATAGGGTCCTTGAATATGATGTATATGTTATGTGGCATCATCATGTTAGGTTTACTCACCAATATCTTTGATTTACACTAACCTCAACATCACTTATCTTCATACATGGTTGAACTTCATTAAATTACACAATCATCCTACACCATCAAATTTTCTCATCCAAGTAAATGTGATCCATAGATATATGTCAAGCTCATTATGGTTGTGGCACATGTCACTATCGAATTCAACTTAGACCCCTTGAAAATTCCATCTTGGTTCACACCATTATATTTTTCACCCAATTAATCATGTGCCATTAATATTTATCCAAATTATCAAATATCATTGGTTGTCTATAGGTCTTATATCTAAATGGTGCCACTTGGTAGCTCCATGGCCTCATTACATCTTGCTCTGTCAGTCCTATTAGGCTAGTTTGATCTTTCCAACTAGTGGCCTTGAATTAATTCTAGAATTTGTTGAAATGTCATGACTTAATACATGTCATAGATCAAATTATGTACACTTGAACACACACCATCAATCACTAAGAATATGCTTGATATTTAGTTTGTGACCATGTATTAAATTTTAAACTATATCCTCATGTTATTAGATATTTTCATCTGATCAAACACACATCATAAATTTTCAATCTGTGTTGTGGAGCATCATTGGATACTAACTACACTTGGCCCTGAGGATGTGCCACTTGGTAGCTCTATAGGCTTCTTGTGAACCTTGTGAGCAGTCTCTATTCTTTTGAGCACCATCATGTTATATGATGGCATCTCATGATCCTATTTAAAAATAAATAGCTACTTTATGGGGCCTGAATTTGATGCTTGTATAACCATCTTAGAACATTTTAATCTCAATGTCTATTTTTCATGTCTT